>SNQJ01S0015621.1:64191-105725 GCA_010110895.2 Picea sitchensis | reverse complement strand
TATTTCCTTTCACTTTGTGGCATGAATTAAACATCTTCACCTTTTAGGATCTACTATGTTTATTTTATATTTTCTTTGAAAATATTTATTGGTTATTTAGGAAGGGAAATGAACTCTAATTAGCTAAGCGAAGAGAAAAATGGTCTATGCACCAGGTTCTTATGTGTTCATCATAGGAGACCTATTAGAATAAGACCTACATTCCTCTAATGCAATTATACTTTTGATGCCAAGACTAAAAGAGAATTACCTATAGTGAGTGAAGGATGGGAGAATTTTTATTGCACTATTATTCTTGAAGGTAAAGTTGAAGAACAAATTGATAAACAAACTTGAAAAAAAAACATTACATAGTTTCTGCTAATAATTCACATGTTATGGAGAGTTTCATGTAACTAAGAAAAATGCATGCTTATTGGTGCTTGTATCACATGGAAAAAATAGTTTTCTATATAATTCATGATCGTTTATTTATTCATTACTTTTCTGCAACTCAATTTTGGAAGTCGACATGTAGTAGGTTCCAAGTGATAGACATTGCATGTGATACCCTTAATGGGCTTAAAACAAGTGATAGGACTTTGACTATGCACCATGCTATTGCTAGGTATAAATATACATGATGGCATAATAGCCCTTACTTAATCTACATCTCTTATTGTCCATGCTTAATTATGGAAGTCTAATTGAGACTATATATTTTTCTAAGGCCTAATCTATGCCCAACATTTATTACAAAGTTATGTGCCCCTTTACTGTTTTATAAGACAACTAAAATATAAGGGATAAAAGAGCCCTCTCTTCCTTGGAAAGGGGTCATTTTTTAGTACAAGTGGGTGATTAGAGAGGAAGTCATGCATGGAATGTGACTTATCAATATTCGTATACATTGGAGTTATTGATGGGTAGAATTATGTGCACTCCTATTTAAGAACATCCTATGATGAACTTGTTTGAAGGGTACTTTCATAATCGATGAATCAATAATAAAGAATCCATAATAGAAGTGGTAGAGAAAATATTAATATAYCCWGAATTTGAAAGAAGTGGTGGTCGTGATCAACACATGAACTTTGTGGTGAAATATCATCAAAATTGATAGAGGGATATGCAAGAGTGTATAGTGAGAACCTTGACAAACATAAACCCTCATGCTTGCATCATTGTCTAGAGGATGGAAAAATTATGTTTCTTTTTCCAAATATGTAAAATGATTATATTACAATTTAATGAAAAAAAAAATCTATTATTGTATATGGTTTTATACTTTATCAAAAAATTCGCCAAGACTTTACAAGGTTTTATAATTCAGTGAAATATTCGCCAAGATTTTACAAGAGTTTGTAATTTAGTCAAAGGTTCGCCAAGATTTTAGAAGATTATATAATTGACTAAAAGATTCGCCAAAAAATTATATATACATACTAAATTATTGATAAAATAGCCTTTAATTTTTCCTATGTATCATGAGAATTCGCCCATTTATTATAGATATAAATTTAGGGGGGCTTCTTAAAATCACCCCTGCTTTCCGGCGGATGGGGTGCTAGTAGAGCACACGCTTCGAGCAGAGCAGCTAGGAGCGATACTTTGTGGTGTCGGCGATGTGATGACCGCGTGCCACTCACTCCCAACTGCCTAATCAGTTCAAGTTTAGCTTGCTCGAGGTATGGCGCCATTACTCTCAGTGCACCATGCTCTGCCTTTGCATCCTTTTGACGGACTAGTACCCTCTCTATGCCTTTACTCTGCATGTGCGGCCATTTATGGAACCTCACCACTTTCCCAACCTATTTCAATTTCTCCAGCGGGTCCATATGGCTCATTCTTTCCTGTTTTTTCTTCTCAAACCTCGGCTTTCTACCCAACCTTTCCATGCTCTGCATTTGTCCGGCCCTGCTCTATTCCGATCATGTTTTCTCTCTCCCATTGTCTCGAAGATGCCCCGGCTATGAAGGAAGTCCAAAGGTCAACCAACCTGCCAGCCAAACCGACCCCGCCTGGTCCTGCGTCTCCCGTCTTCTCCCTCCCTGTTATCCTCCTCCTCTTTGGCCACCTCATCCTCCTCCCTGGCGCAGTCGACTCAAATTCCCACATCTCTCCCGCCCCTTCCTGCATCCCTTGCCAACAAAATGGAAGAGATGGACTGCTCAGGAGCCTCACTGAACAACAACCCAGGACCTTTAGCCAATTTAAAATTTGTTTCACACCCAAGCCCTTTGGCCCCTCCCAACACTCCAGCCACCCAGTCTCTTCAGGACCAGCTTCACGACACCCAATTTGAGATTGATGGTCCGGAAGCCAGTCAAAATTCACGACGACAAACCCAATCTCGAGCGGGTTCCAACGCTGACCCAGAATGCAAGTGGCAAATAGGCCTTGCACTGGTGCAGAGCCTGGTATTCGACCTACGTCAGGACATGAACAACCTCCGGTTCCCCCTATATACCCTGGATGACAAAGCCTCTCAAATCCTGTAGTTTCTCTCTGCGTTACAAGGTTCTCATCTCCTCGCACCAGAGGAAGCCCAAGCAGCAACAACCTTGGTACCAGTGTTGCCACTGAAAAATTTGGTCCACGCAGACGCAGACTGTGAGGACCAGAGGCTTCCATCATGCTCAGAGGACATCTAGAAGGAAGAGCAACTGCCATCATAGATGAAGAACGCTATGTAAGTGGAGCGCACACCAATCCCAGAGGAGTCGCCTCCTCCCAGGGACAATACATTTCATGCCTTTTGCATAGCCACGTCACCGTACTACATCCCATACCGGTGATCTTTGTTGTTTTTATCTGTTTTTTTGTCATGTGCATGTCGAAATTTCATGCATTTGTCCATGGTTATTATAATTATGCTATCTACACTTTCCATAGTTCTAGTGCACACCCTTATGGGCCAAAATTTTGAACTCTTTTTGCATCAGTGACAATCTACACTTAAGTTATGAAGCGGTTTGGCTGGCTGAGATGGTTTTCCCTCATAGAAGATCAGTATTTACAGCTTGAAACCATGGAAATTCTCTATACTCCTTCATTTTGACAGACTTTTATACAATCTTACTTATAAAAAAAATATATTGAATAAAATTTAAAAAATTGCTTATACTATTCATTAACTAAGACATGTTATAGCATTATATAAATTACTTTAAATCTCCATACAACGTTATAATATTCTATAAATTTCTCTGTGTCATGTATATCACAGAATTGTTTGCTGCAAAATGTATATGATGGAAGTCTTTGGTGCAAAATGTATATCATGTAACACACTGGACATGAAAATTGTGAACTCGAGACTCCGCCAACCCGCAACTCCGTAATTGTTCAGTACAAAACGTATGAAGTTTTATAGAATTATACAAATTACTATAAATATTCATACAATGTTATAATCTTCTATAATTATTGTCTCATGTATATGACAGAATTGTTGGGTGCAATATTCCTATTGTATGGTAATTTTTTGGTCTTCAACGACGTTGATGTTTTAAATGTTGATGTAATTTCCAGAGATGTGTAACAAACATTATTTATTTTATAATAAGTTTTTATAGTTCGCAAGCCCTCTTGTCAATTTGTATAGGGCACAGAACAACAGAGGCCCATTTTTGAAACCGACAGCCCGAGAACCCGCAATCCAAAAACTGGCTAAGTATGGAATGACTGCTTCGTCCATGCTCTGTAAAATGTGTGCAAAGAAAACCAATTCGGCAATGCTATATCTTTTTTTTCCAAGAAAATCCTTAGTTTTAAAGCAAAATAGTCCGACAATGCTAATTGTTTGGTGTTTTTCTCCACAAACCTATGTAACAGACCTTATTACTATTCTATTGTATAACTGACATTATTAATTTCTGATAAATTTCTATAGTCCACCACTCTGCCTTTCATTTTGTATATCGCGGAACTGTAGGTGTTATTTGTAGGCCACGGAACATAAGAGGCCCAACTTTGAACCCGCCACCCCGAGAACCCGCGATCCAAAAACTGGCTAAGTATGCAATGATGGCTTCGTGCATGCTCTATAAAATCTCATCCTCATACTTTATAAAAGTAGAAATTTCGTATGTATAAATATAAATATATACTTTATACAAGTACATATTTCGTATGTATAAAAGTACATATTTCATATGTATAAAACTATATATGTACTTTACTATGTTCTGCATGCAAACCATATCTACTTCAATTTTCTACCCACATGTCTCTACTACCTCACATTTACTCCCATCCCAACCTGGTAGGGAGTCCGCTGCTATGCAACACTTCTTTTATAAGTTGAAGTGTCAGCATTATAATGTGAGGGTTTAGAGCCTTTAAGTAGGTCATTGATCTTCGTGGAGAATTGAATTTGTGATTTAGGATGATTTTTTTAGAATTGAATTTGTGATTTTGAAAGTCAAACCAAATCTATGAAAACTTCACAATAACCAATTAAACCCTTAAAATGATACACTAATTTAATCTTTAAAAAAGTTATTAACTTGCACAAAAATCAATAAAATACAAGATAGCAAATATGAAAAAAATAAAATATTATTAATAATACAAATTAATAAATAAAGCATTTTTAAAAAGTAATGTTAGGTAATTAAATTATTATTATAATAAATTTATTTGGTTTATTAGCATTTTTTATTTTTATAATAGTTTAAAACACCTAAAAGTAAGCTTTACTACGCAACAAAATATTGAAATTCAAATATGTTTTTCATATAATATTTCCAATGTTCATGCATTTGAAAGAAAGGTCGTGTAATAATTTTCACTAGTTATTTCTTTTAATGTAATTTAAGGGTGTTGGCCCCTCTTGCAACAATATTGTTTCTCTTGATCTAGGGAGCGGGCACCTACGACCCCCAAATATGTGATAAGCATACCCAAATTAGAAGATCAAAAGCAATACATGCGAGACTACGCATTGATAGGAAATTTTTGGGTCTTTGGCTCTTAGAAAGGGACCTAGTGAAATGGATTCAATACTGGTGGAAACCCAAAGATCACTATGATTTACAACTCGGCTCCAAAGGCTTCTTTACCATAATCTTACATAATCTAGAAGACCACAACCGAATATTTTAAGGAGGCCCATACTTGTACAACTCGGTAGGGCTCTTCCTTCATTTCTCGACAGAAACGTTGAGTCCGGAGAAGGAAGACTTCACACATGATCCAGTCTAGTTACGAATCTACTCCTTAACCCAAGAATTATGGGTGGAGGAAATCCTAGCAGGCCTCGACAATAGACTTGGAGTCTACGTCAAAGCTTCATAAGCCATAAAACAAAGAAGGTACACTGCCTACTCCCATATATGTGTTTATCTTAATATTTCCAAACCCCTTCCTAGCACCAAAAATCTAGAATATCATGATAAGAAATGGTCCCAAACCCTAGACTATGATAAGATACCGTTCCGCTGCAAGAAATGCCATGAACATGGCCATATCTTTCGTGAATTCCCTCTTAATAGTGCTAGCAAGGCTTATCTTGTAGCTTCTGACAAAGCCAAGGATAGTTACACTCAATTCATTGGCCGCCACAAGCAACCAACAAGAAAAGAGGCCCGTCCTGCCCCATCTAGCCCCTATACCAGCAACTCCTTTGGAGCCCTATAGAATATCCCGGATAATCACCTCAATTCCTCGACTTCTCCACCTGAATCAACTCTTTTATTTAATTCCAAAGGTAAATCAATGGATCTTCCACCTCAAAACCAAGATCCTATGATCATTCCCTCTAATGTCGCTATGCCATCCAGTCTAGTAATGGACATTGGAGACCTTGACATTGACCTTGAAGACCAAGACCTGGTAGGAATTGACCTAATACATCTGGAACATGCCTATAGGAAAAAAGATCTTTACATAATCCCACCAGACCAGTTACGCAAGTGCACAAAGTTTTCCTTAAATATTCGATGGGCGGATTGTCCAGAGGTAACTCCGGCCTAGGAATCTAATGAGAGACTCCAAAATACCAACTAAAACCCACAAAATATGAGAAGAAAAGGGGTATAAAACCAAAACAACAACTCATCCAAGAAATAGGCCACATCCTCGTAAACTCAGGACAAATCCACCTGATCTTGGACAACTTTCCCCCTCTCTAAACCTCACCCTCATCATGGAGCTGATCTCATGGAACATCAGGGGTATTAATGTATGTAGCAAGAAATGCATTCTATGGGAAAGGATCATGAAATATCAACCATATATTCTCTTTTTACAAGAAACATAATGCGCCAGAGACGAAGTTATTCAAATTCTCACAAAAAGCAGGAAGAAAACAAGATTGATGTAAATCGATGTGATTGGTATGACACGGGGCCTTGTCATACTTTGGAACCTTTCCACTATCCTCATAGAGGGTTTTTTACTTCCAAATGGACCATCTCAGCCTCCTATAGGATCATTGGATCAAACAAACCTGACTTTTTATCAAATGTGTATGTCCTGGCCACTCAAAGAGACAAGGAATCCTTTCTCCACCACATGGAATGGATCACAAACCAATTATAAAATCAACATTGGATCCTGGGGGGAGATTTCAACATGATATGTGACCTGGAGGAACAAAGAGGGGGCACTTGAAAACTGAACAGTGACAATGCGCACTTCCAAGGCATCATTGAAATGCTAGGCCTCATCGACATAGAGATGATAAATGGACCCTTTACCTAGTCAAACAAAAGATCTGGCACCCAATAGGTATATTGTTGATCTAGGTGGATATCGGTGGCCACCCACCTTTTCCAACTCACTCAAAACAATTTTCTGGCAATTTTGGCAATTTACTATTTTTAGCAGTTTTTAACTTCCGGGGCCATTTCGAGGGCCTAAATGAAGGTTTTTCGTGATTGATATTATGAATGATTGTTTAGGGCTTTATTTGAGCCTCCAAAATGAATCTCCTCGACGATAAATTTCCAAATGTATATCATTCACCTAAAACGAAGATCGTATGCAAAAGTTATGACTTTGAGAAGTTGATGTACTAACTTACCCAAACGGGGCCCACATGACTTTTGGCACTTCATCTCCTAGGGTTAGGTTTTTAGATTTCTAGGTTTTTTTACATTCCTGTTTATTGTAACAATTCCGTCAGAGCCTCATGGTAATTATATTCTTGCGAATGAATGTAGTCTTCAAATATCTTCTCAGAGATAAGTCGCCACCATTTCAACAAGCTTGTTTTCCGCTGCATTTTACAGTTTCAGCTTATTTCCTTATTAAATAGAAAACTAGTTTTACTACATCTTTGTTATTCTGTGTCAAAATTATTTTAATAATTTGTATTCATTTCATTCTTCTCATAAAATATGGATCAATGGTATCAGAATGGTATGCTCATTGTCATCTTAATGCATGTCCCCAACAAGGTTAGGGTACAAAGAATTGGGTCTCGAGCTTGTTTCTCTTGAGGACAAAATATCTTGCATGCCCAAGAAACCTCTCATGGTAGGAGAAAATAAATATGATGGGACATGAGATCCTTTCAAAATGTTTCTTTAGGAATCCCTCATGCAACAGAGGAACAATATGATGGATAGTTTCACAAAAATCCTTCGGCGATTATCAATAGGCGACGTATCTTCCTCGAGCGGAGGCGCTGACCCCTTCAAGGTACAAATCAACTTCAATATTCCTATATTTGAAGGTTATATATATGCAAATGTTATAGAAAAGTGGTTGAATCTACTAGAAGGGTATTTTTTTTTCCATAACTTTTCGAATAGAGAAAAGATTACTTCTGCACTCCTCAAAGTTGTTCCTCATGTCAACGATTAGTGGGAAACATTCCGTGAGAAAAAAGAAACAGAGGAACCCTCATTATTTACAAACTCTACCACCTAGGAATCCTTTAGGGATGCTATTAAGGAACAATACTACCTTGTCATAAGTTATGATGACTTGTATAACAAATGGACCACACTGCAGTAAGAAAGAGACCAAGTAGTGACAGAGTTCACAAATATATTCCATACCTTGCGCACCAAGATGGGTATCAAAGATTCAGAGAGACATCTAGTGCTCAAGTATCATGGTGCTCTGCATAGATACATCCATACCGAAATGGAATTTATGGACATCTTGTCCTTGGGGATGGCCTATCGGTATTCCATCAAAATTGAGTAGAAGCTCAAATAAAATATGTGGAAATTTGGGCCTGGGAACCCTGCACAGAAAAAACCACGAAGGGGCGGCCCCAACCCACAAGAAAAAAGGACAGAGAAAAGATGAATAGTATCAGGACAACCTATCAAAGCCACAAGCAAACAAGGATACCAAAAAGACAAAGAAAGATACTGGGAAGTGGTGTGACCTCCATAACATCCCTTGGCATAACACTACTGATTTTCACTCAAAGAAATCGTTGGTGGCCGAAGTGAAATCCTCTGAATCATATGCAAGTTCTAAATCTATTTCAGAACCAGAAAGGGGAATACGGATCATTGATGTGGAACTTAGTGCCACGGTTGCTACCACCAAGATCCATCCTAGTGAACCAAACGAGCCAGAAGAAGGCGAGGGCCTCTTCCATTCATATATGTGGGTAAAAGGCACCTCGTTCCACTTCATCGTTGATAGCGGTAGCCATAAGAACCTCATATCAGCAGAGATCATCTAGCGGCTGGCCCTGCCAACAATGCCACACCCATAACCTACACCATTGGATGGATCCACCAAGGAAGCGATCTTTGTGTCAGCCAACAATGTCGACTATCATACAACATCAAGCACTTAAAAGACTAGGTATTGTGTGATGTTTCTCCTCTCAAAGTTTGTAATGTTCTTTTGGGCCAATCTTATTTATGGAACGTCATGATGTATACGAGTCTAGGCCTCGTAGTGTTATTATTACTTTGAAAAATAAATTCTACAGGATACTTGAGGCAGTCCCTCCTAGTGCTATTTCCTTGATCTCTGCTAAGCAATGGAGGAAGGTCATCTCTCAGACCGAGAAATTTGTCTTCTTCGTGATTTTCTCTCAGAGTGAATGAAAGATCACAACCACATACAGGGCCTCCGCGAACGATCTCTCCACACAACAAAATAAAGTGGATAAGGTCGTCGGAGAATACTTAGATATCTTCTACTATCCTGTCAGGGTACCTCTGCACTATCAGGTCTAACATCCCATCGATCTGGCTCGAGACTCACTGCTACCCAATGGGACAGTTTACCATCGCTCTCTGTTAGAAAACGAGGAGATCAAGAGGCAGATCCAAGAACTTCTCCACAAGGGGCACATACATCCCATATCATCGCCTTGTGGGAGTCCAAACATGCTGGTACAGAAGAAAGATGGGACCTCGTGACTCTGCATTGATTACCGAAAACTAAATAAAATCAGAGTCTGAAACCAGTACTCGATTCCCCAAATCGAATACCTCTTTGATAAGATCACGGGGGATAAATACTTCAGTAAGATTGATATGAAGTCTGGATACCACCAGGTCCCAATAGAACAGACAAATGTATGGAAGACCACCTTCAATTCAAAAGAAGGTATTCACAATCATACACATTGATCACAAGCCACTACAGCTCACGCACACACAAGGAAAATTGAAGAATGACTACCATTATAAGTGGTCCACATACTTACAACAGTTCCACCTCAACGTCAAGTATAAAAGAGGAAGTACCAACCAAGTTGTTTATTTCCTCAACTGACCTCCTGTCATGGAACTCACGATAGTGCTAGACTCTTGCGAACATGAGACTTCCAGATGGCCCCACCTCTACCAGATAGACCCTGACTTCTCCACCACCTACAAAATGTTGGGCACCAAGTGGTCGCTAATTTCCATATTCAAATTGGGTTGTTGTGTTGTGTGGGCCATATCTCAGTTCCATCAAGCGAGCGCGAGAAGATGATTTTGGAATATCACTACAGTCAGGTGGCAGGACACTTTGGCATCAAAAATACAGTGGCAGTTTTGCAGAAACATTTCTATAGGCCAAAACTTCGATAGGATGTCAACAAGTTTATCAAGTCCTGCATTGGCTGCACTATTGCCAAACCAACCAATAAGAAATAGGACCTATACACTCGTCTTCCTACTCTTAACAATACATGGGAATCCATCTCAATGGACTACATGTTGGGCCTCCCATCAACCAATAGGGGAAATGACTGTGTTTTTGTGGTTGTTGATTTCTTTTCCAAGATGGAAATTCTAGCCGCCTGTAAGAATAACATCACAGCAGAACCAACAAACAATATCTTCTTTGAATGAGTATGGGTACATTTTTGGATCCCACAAACCATTATCTCAGACCATGAAATTCGGTTCCTCAACACATTATGGTCGAGCCTCTAGTCACTATTGGATAACAAGCTGACCAAATCCATTGCCTTCCACCCTGAGACAGATGGCCAAACTGAGGTCGTAAATTGAATGATCGTACATATCCTGTGCATTTACAATTCAAAACACCCCCACACATGGGATGAGAGTCTTCCCTATGTCCAACATAGCTACAACCGATCCATCCATATCTCAACTAGCCACAACCCCTTTTAGGTGGGGTTGGGATTCCAACCATTGGGCCCCATGGATGTTGCACTACCCCTGGTGACCACCTCCGCCGACTCATCCCCTTCTCCACCAGAAGTTGACAAAGCCACCCGGTTCATTGAGCGAATCCATCACATCTGCCAATAGGTTCAGGATATTCTACATAAGTCTAATTCCAAGTACAAGCAGTGCCATGATCAACATTAGGTGCGACATAAGTTTCAGGTGGGAGAAAAAGTTTGGTTGGACTTGCAAAAGGAACACCTTAAAAGCCCCATAGGAAGCTTCTCTCACTCCATTATGGTCCTTACTCCATCACCAAGGTTGTGGGTGGAAATTATTTTGAGCTCAACATTCCCCCTTTCCATGGCCTACACCGAGTCTTCAACGTGTCTCTCCTTCGATCATATTTCCCACCATTCTTGGACGCCTCAGAGATAACAGAGGAGTTGAAACCAATATATCTCAACCTTGACAGCATGAAACATAAATCTAGTGATCAAATTATGGACACACATATCAAGGGAACTCGACAACAAAGGATCCATCTTTATTAAGTCGTCAAAGCAGGGCAGCTCTTGCACCAAGAAGGTGGATCACTCGGGGCCAAATTCAACAGAAATTTCCTCATATGATGGGGGAAATCAACACAATGGAGAAAATTTATTTCTAAGGAAGGAAAATTTGTGTAGGTGGATATCAGTGGCCAACCACCTTTTCCAACTCGCTTAAAACAGTTTTTTGGCAATTTTGGCAATTTACTATTTTTAGCAGTTTTTAACTTCCGGGGTCATTTTGAGGGCCTAAATGAAGGTTTTTTGGGATATAGATTCTCAATTATATATGGAGGCTCTAACTAATCCCCCAAAATGAATCTCCTCGATGATACCTTTCCAACAGGATATCGTGGGCCTAAAATGGAGATCGTATGCAAAAGATACGACCCCGACAACTTGATGTACTAACTTACCCAAACGGAGCCCACATGACTTTTGGCATTTCATCTCCTAGGGTTAGGGTTTTGGATATCTAGGGTTTTTGAAATTCAAGTTTATTATAAAAAGGCATTCAGAGACTCATGGTAATAATCTTCTTGCGAATGAGTGTTGTCGTCACATCTCTTCTTAGAGATAAGTCGCCACCATTCCAACAGGCTTGTTTTCCACTGCATTTTACAGTTTCATCTTATTTCCTTATTTAATAGAAAACCATTTTTACTACATCTCTGTTATTCTTCATTAAGAATATTTTAATAATTTGTATTCATTTCGTTCTTCTCATAAAATCTGGATCACCCATCATCTTGACAAATTCCTCATCTTTTAACCTTTCATGATGGAAGGTCTCACCTGACATGCCTTAGTGATTGATGCATCAGGATCGAACCACTAGGAAATTCTGATCATAATGGATAGCAGTGGAACACCAGGAAAGAAGCCCTTTCACTTCAAAAAATTCTGGTTAAATCACTTGGATTTTCAAGAAAACATTGAACAATGGTGGCACAAAGTTGCGGTTCCTAGAGGCACTCCTATGTAAAAATTCCAACTGAACCTAAAAAATCTCAATAAGCGCCTAAAAATATGGAATAAATCCACCTTTGGGAACATATTCCAAGCCCAAGAGTTCATGAACCAACAAATACAGACCTTGCAGCAACAAATAAGGCAATAGGGCCTCACTAACCCTCTAAAAGAACATGAGGCTAGCCTAAATAAGTAGATGGTTGAGTGACGGGCATAGGAAGAAATCCTCTGAAGACAAAAATGACTCATCTAGTGGCTGAAATAGGGGGATGCAAATTCCAAGTTTTTTCATAGATCAATGCTTCAATGATGGCACATTAACCACATCTCTCACTTCTCCATAGACCAAGGCATATAACTACAATTACATAAATACATAGAACATGAGCTACTCTCTTATTATAGGAAGCTTCTTTCCAAACCCCCAATTGACCGCACTCAATCCATATAAAAAATCACAAAGCATATTCTAAATAATTTCACTGGATTACAAAACAAGGCTTTGATGCAGCCAATCACACCCGTCGAAGACGTGGATCAAGCCATTAAAGATACACCCATCGAAAAATCCCTTGGGCCCGACGGATTCACAATTGATTTCTTTCACCACTACTAGGCTATGATTAGAAAGGAATTTTGAAAAATCATTGAGGATTCAAGGAGGTTCAGATAGGTTCTACTAGATCTCAACGCCACTTTCCTCACTCTTATTGCAAAAGAGCAAAAACTCACTCATCCAAAACAGTTCAGACCGATAACACTTTGCAATGTGATCTACAAACTCCCCAGGAAGGTTATTTCCAAGAACCTCAAGAAAATTCTTATCTTTATCATCTCCCAAGAAAAATATGTTTATGTGGAGGGTAGGAATATCTTGGACAATATCATTTTAGTGCATGAGGTGATTCATTCTCTCCAAACCACCAAACCTCTAGGTATTCTCCTTAAACTTGGTCTCTCTAAATCTTTTGACAAACTCAGTTGGGACTATATGAAAACCACCCTTCTTACCTTTGGCTTCGACCATTGATGGGTCTCTTGGATCATTAATATCACTTCTTCTTCCCTTTTCTCCATCCTCGTCAATGGAGTTCCTTCTAGACGCTTCTCCCTTTCTAGAGGCATCCGACAAGGTGATCCACTCTCGCCCTTT
This sequence comes from Picea sitchensis, assembly GCA_010110895.2. Lineage (NCBI taxonomy): Eukaryota > Viridiplantae > Streptophyta > Pinopsida > Pinales > Pinaceae > Picea > Picea sitchensis. The sequence continues at coordinate 92,514 of SNQJ01S0015621.1, read as the reverse complement.
ATGTTTATCATTATGACAAATGGTCTTAGTCGCTTAATCAAAGCTACCATATCCAATCATACAAGCTGGGGTATTTCCCTGAATTGCCTCTCTCCACCCATCTCCCACAGTCAATTCATGGATGACACATTATTGATGGGTCTCCCCACAGTTCTAGAAGCCACCCGCATCCACTACATCATCCAAACGTTCTGTGAAGCCTCTAGCATGGACATCAATCTGGCCAAATATGAAATAGTATTCTTCAACATGCCCCTCCCGATGCAACTCCATATCGCTCAGATATTGCAGTTCAGCCAAATCTCCCTTCCATCCAAGTATATCGACATTCCACTCATTGATAAATCTTTGAGGAATAACTCCTCAGAGGATCTCATGTCTAATCTCAAGAAAAAGTTATCATCTTGGACCTTCCTCTCCCTCATGTTAGAGTTAATCCACACACACATAGGGTTTCTTTTTCCTAAGGTTTTTCCTTGTTTTTAACTCATAATTAGTCATCATCTAGTCTCCTATATTTTAGGGGAGAATATTCCACATGGAGAATATTCTCTTTCAATTGACACTCCAATTTGAATAGTTGAATTGAGTTTAGATGATGCATTGGTTTTGTCACCATGCAACATTGGGATCATCACCATGATAATGTGCACTTGCTTTGGGATCATCACCAAATTGGTGCATTACCCTTTATTCCCTGATTTAACTCCTCAGTACTCTTTGTTCAGTCAGTTAACTGAAGACTAGTTGACTAGTTAACTCAACTAGGTGGCAGTTCACTCCCGTAACTTCCTGAGAGACTAGACTAGGTGGAAGTTCACTCCCGTAATTTTTGGAGAGTGTCTATATCACTCTATACCACCACTATGGAGCATTGAATCTCCTCCAGTGCGCACTCATTGAGTTATACAAAGTATATCATGTGTAAATTATTCATTATTCACAACGGTTAATGATAATTCTTTCATTCTTTCTCTCCTTATTCTTATTTCTCAAATTCTCTCTGCAAATGTGTGTATTATTGTTTAGCTAGATATATTCTATACAGTTTCAACATATTTACATGGTATCAGAGCCGATAGACTGCTAATTAAAATCTACACCAAAATTCTTTGCAGGTACAAAATATTGAAGACAACGAAAAGATGGATTTCCAAAAAAAAATTATTCTTCCACCTTACAACTATTTTGCATGGAAAGAGAAAATATCCATACATCTCCGAACCAGAGGGCTATATAGGTTAACCTTGAATAAATATACAAAACCGACATGAGCCATATAAAAATTGTAATATACCAGATATAAAAAGTATGCAAAATAGAAATAAAATGATAGAAATGGTAGAATAACAACAATATAACCAGAACAATCACCACAATAACACTGAAATGATATAAGAATAACAACAAAAATAGCACTTTGATTCTTAGAGAAATGTTCAAGGGCCTCTTCGAGGGGGAAAACTCCAGTCGAGTAGATCTCTATTACAATAATATCCAAGCTAGGGTTTTCATACCATTGACTCCTATTTATACTAAATATGTCTATCAAAAGAAGCATCTAGAGGAAGATCATTCTAGAAGAAGAAGCTTCTATTAGGTCTTCTTACATTCGACTTATTTTATTTTATTGCAAGGCCTTATTAATATTGACCTTTATTACATCCGAATATATTGTTCTACCTATGTACGGGTTAGGACACTAACATGTCCTCCCCCTTGAAAACAACCTTGTCCTCAAGGCTTGAGATGTGGAAATTGCTGCAGAATGGTAGCTGGTTCCCAAGTGGCATCTGTTGGAGTTGTATATTTCCTCTGGAATAACACTTTCTTGATGGTTCTCTAAATTCAGCGACGCTCACGCTGGTCCAAAACAGCTTTTGGTTGTAGCCAAATGGATCCTTCTTCATCTAACTCAAGAAGGTTGGTTTGAATTTGGCACTTAGTTCCAATCACCTTGTTTAAGCATGAAACATGAAAAATAGGATGTAGCCTCGAATGACTGGGAAAAGCTAACTGATAGGCCACCTGTCCCACATGCTTGAGAATGGTATAATGACCATAAAATTTGGGCGCTAGCTTCTAACAATGCTCGGCCTTAAGGGAATTTCTCTTGTAAGCTTGCAGTCAAAGAAACACATGATCCCCCTTTGCAAATTGACATTCAGAGTGACCTTGATCTGCTTGTTGCTTCATGTGATTTTGTGCCATGACCAAATTCTCTTTGAGGGTACGAAGAATAGCCTCTTGAACTGTAAGTGTTTGGTCAATTGCCTGGAACTTCGAGACACCAGGTAAGTATGAGAGAACTGAAGGTGGCTTATTTCCATATACCGCTTCAAAAGGAGTCATGCATGTAGTTGTATGGTATGAAGTGTTGTACCCCCATTCAGCTAGGGGTAACCATTGAGCCCGCTGATTTTTCTTTTTCGAGGCAAAACACCTCAAATATGTTTCCAAACACTTGTTGACAACTTCTATTTTGACCATTAGTTTGGGGATGATAAGTTGTGTTGAGATGCAATTGGGTGCCTTGTAGCTTGAACAATTCTTGCCAAAAATTTCTTGTGAAAGTTGGGTTGCGATCAGAAACAATAGAGTGTGGCATGCCATGAATCTTGAAGACCTGATCCATGAAAATTTGAGCCATCGTGGATGTTGTAAACGGGTGTTGAAGAGGGCAGAAATGAGCATACTTGGAAAGGCGATCAAAAACCACGATGATGACTTATTTATTTCCTGATTTGGGTAAGCCTGTAGTAAAATCCATAGAGATATCCCTCCAAATAGCAGGTGGAATCAGGAGTGGTTGTATTGTGCCCGAAGATTTGACTATTTCTCCCTTGTTGCATTGACACACATCACATTCAGTGACAAAATTACGATTTTTCTGTTTCATACCATCCCAGAAAAAAGAATGTTTGACCCTTTCATCGGTTTTGGTGAACCCGGAGTGCCCCGTTGTGGGTGTAGCATGAAGCGAAGAAAGTACCATGGATTTAATCTTTGATTGTTTACTTAAATACAAATGACCTTTGTATCGAAGCTCATCATGGAGCCAAGAGTACCCTGGGGAACCTGGAGCATTGGATTGCAATTGTTCGATCAGATGCAAAGTTTGGGGATCTTGTAGCCATTCCCAGCAAATGACTTGGAGCCAATCTGGTACAATTAAAGAAAGAGAAAAAAGGGATCCTTCATCTTCATATTTTCGGGAAAGTGCATCCACAACCATATTGTCTTTTCCTTTCTTGTAAATGATCTCATAAGCATATCCAAAGAGATTCTTCACCCATTTTTGTTGCTCCGGGGAGGAAATGTGTTGTTCGAGAAAATACTTGAGGCTTTGATGGTCTATCTTAATTTGGAAGCGTCTCTCGAAGAGATAAGGGCGCCACAGATCAACGGCATGTAGAATAGCCAAGATTTCCTTTTCATAGATTGATTTTCCCATACTTCCTTCAAATAGTTTCTTGCTGGTAAAGGCCAAAGGCCAACCCTCTTGCAAAAGGACAACACCAATTCCTTTCCCTGAAGCATCACATTCCAAGAAAAATGTCTTTTTGAAATCAGGAAGGGCCAGAACTGGAGTGGTGCAGATGGCCATGTTCAAGGTTTGAAAAGCTTGAGCATCGGCTGGAGTCCAAGTGAAAGAGTTTTTTTTTAAGGAGAGCAGTGAGAGGTGTTGCAATATTTCCATAATTATTAACAAACTTCCGATAATAACCTATTAAACCCAGAAATCCACGCAAGATTTTGAGAGTCTTTGGGTGAGGCCAGTCTTGCATAGCACCAATATTTTTAGGATCCACCCTGACGCTGTCCTTGCCAACCAAATGACCCAAGTACTATAATTTTGAGGCGCCGAAAGAACATTTAGACTGTTTCAGGAAACGTTGGTGTTGAGAGAGTAGATGGAGAACTTGATCCACATGAGCAAGATAGTTTTTTGAGGTTTTGCTATAGATGAGGATATCATTAAATAAAACTAAGACAAAATGACAGAGAAAAGGATAGAAGACATGATTCATTAGGCTTGAAATGTGGAGGGGGCATTACACGAGCCAAAGGGCATGACCAAAAACTCATAGACTCTCATGAGTTCTAAAGGTAGTCTTGGGAGTGTCTGCCTCTTTCATACATATCTAGTGGTAGCCCGAATGAAGATCAAGTTTAGTAAAGAATTGGGCATCACTCAATTCATCCAAGAGGTCATCATTGACAGGAATGAGAAATTTGTCTTTAATGGGAAGTTTTTTGAGGGCACAGAAGTCAGGACACATTTGCCAAGAACCTTCTTTCTTCAGGACCATGACCACATGAGAATATTAGGGGCTCATACTAGGGCTGATAACACCTTCATTAAGGAGTTCCTTGACCATTTTCTCAATTTCATTTTTTTGTGAAAATGGGTGATGATACAGACGGATATTGGGAGGAAGGATTCCAGGTAGAAGGGAATGGAATGATCATGAACACCACGGGAAGGAGGGATTCCTCGGGGAGTGGAAAATACTAGTTGATGTTTAGAAATGATGGCTTGGAGGTCTTGCGGCACTGAGGGTGTCTCTGTCAGGGATGATTTTAGGGGTTAAATTTCGCTCATAGGCTAATTTTCCTTGGTTTTTCCAAAAAAAAGATTCGCTATTCTAAAAATGATTTGCCCAAATTCTAAAGGAAAAAATTATTTTACCTTGAAAATCGCCAAAATTTTATATAAACTATATAAAATCCTTAGAAATTTTAATATTTTTACAAAAATATCGCTAAACATTTATAGTTGGCATATGAAGGATTAGTAATATTCACCAAGGTTTCTACATTTTAAAATAAATTTCCATCCTTAAAATCATCCCTAGTCTCTGTTGCTTGTATTGCATGGAGTTGGGCAATAACACCAGAATGACTTTTTTTGAGCAGTTTTTCCATGCAATGGAAACTAATGATCTTAGGTGAACTGATGATGATGCCTTGGAACTTATATTGGAGGCCCTCCTGTTCGAATTGCATGGTTAATTCCTTAAAATCCATGAGAATGAGACCCAAAGTCCTTAGCCAGTCTTCACCCAACACAATGTCACAACCGCCCATGTCGATAGCAAACATATGAGATTTCAGGTGGTAGTCACCAATTTGGAGACACACATTTTCAAAACTCCCTCCACATTTCATGGAGCCACCATTGGCAATCGTGTTTTGGAAGTTATTGATGACATGGATGTAGCAATGAGTTTCTTGGGAAATGCGGTGATGAATAAAATTATGGGTGCTTCCACTATCAACCAGAATGATGACCTTCTGATGCTTGATGTAACCGATTATCTTGAGGGTTTGGGGAGCGGAGAATCCAGTGAGAGCATTGAGGGAAATTATCGGTTCTACTTCGGGAGGGTTTGAGGGAGGGTTTATGTCAATGGTTTCAAGTGACTAAGACACAAGTGGAGTTTTAACATCCTCTTCTGAAATATCCTCAGAGATGGCCATAAAAATATTTTGTTCCTTACACTTGTGGCCTGAAAATTATTTGTCATCACAATTATAACAAAGGCCTTTGAGTTGGTGTTCATCCATTTCAGCCCTGGTCAATATTTGGATCTTTAGTGGAGTTGAGGGAGTAGTGGGATTTACTGGTTTAAAAAATGAGGCACTCCCATGTACAAATTCTAGCTGAAGCTAAAAAATCTCAATAAGCGCCTAAAAATATGGAATAAATCCACCTTTGGGAACATATTCCAAGCCCAAGAGTTCATGAACCAACAAATACAGACCCTGCAACAACAAATAAGGCAACATGGCCTCACTGACCCTCTAAAAGAACATGAGGCTAGCCTAAAGAAGCAGATGGTTGAGCAACGTGCATAGGAAGAAATCCAATGGAGACAAAAATGACTCATCTAGTGGCTCAAATACTCAAATAGGGGGATGCAAATTCCAAGTTGTTCCATAGATTGATGCTTCAATGACAGCACATTAACCACATCTCTCACTTCTCCACAGACACAGGCATATAACTACAATGACATAAATACATAGAACATGAGCTACTCTCTTATTATAGGAAGCTTCCTTCCAAACCCCCAATTGACCGCAATCAATCCATATAAAACATCACAAAGAACATTCTAAATAATTTCACTGGAGAACAAAATGAGGCTTTGATGCAGCCAATCACACCCGTCGAAGAAGTGGATCAAGCCTTTAAAGAGAACCCGCCGCCCTCCAAATGTTTTCCTTGGAATCATATACCATCACTCCTTGCTCGTTTTGGAACCAATAGAAGAGCCCGTCGGATGAACCAACCGCACATCCGTACGATTGAGGGCGTTCCCCATTGCGGACCGTCCACATATTCTGTAGCGTGCTCCACGCCCTTTTTTCTGGATCGTAAACTTCCGCATTCCAGTCCAATCCATCAACCGACTCAGCATTGAAACCACTGATAACGAAGAATTTCCCATCAATGAAAACACCAGAGGAGGGCTCCCACTCCTGGCTCATATCAGGAAGAAGCTTCCACTCGTCTTCCTCTACATTGAAAACTGTTGCTTCTCGCAGAGCATTTTCATCGTCTTCCATTCCTCCGACACGGAGCAAGCTCCATATATTGTAACCAATGGCATGTTTGTGCCACGACTCCACCTAGCAGATGAGAAATCAGAGATGAAAACGGTGTGGAGTTTCGCCAGGACGTCGGGGTCCCATCCGCCTATCTTAATATTTTCAAACCCCTTCCCGGTGCCATAACTCGGGAATTGTCCCAAACCCTAGACTATGAGCACATACAATTCAGTTTCAGGAAATGCCATGAACATGGCCATCTTTTTCACGAGTGCCCTCTAAATAGCTCTAGCAAGGCAGATCCTGCACCTTCTGACAAAGCCAAGGACGGTTACACTCAATTCACTGGCCGTGAATTCCCTCTTAATATCTATAGCAAGGCAGATCAGGATGGTTACACTCAATTCACTCGCCGCCACAGTAAACCAACAAGAAAAGTGACCCCTCCTACCTTGAATTACCCCTATACCAAAAACTTATTTGAAGCCCTACAACAGATCCCAGAAAATCACCTCAACCCCTTGACTTCTCCACCTGAATCAAATCCCTACTTGAACTCCAAAGATAAATCAGTGGATCTTCCACCTCATAAAGTAGATCCTCTAATCATTCCCTTCAACACTGCTTTGCTAGCCAGTCTAGGAATGGACATTAGGGACCCTAACATTGACCTTTAAGACCAATACCTAGCAGGAATTGACGTGATACATATAGAACATGCATACATGAAACAAGAGCTTTACACAATCCCACCAGACCAGTTACGCAAAGTGCACAAAGTTTTCCTTAAATCTTCGACGAGAGCTAAATCCGGCCTAGGAATCCAATGAAGACCACTGAAAGACCAGCGCAAACCCACAAAATATGAGAAGAAAAGTGGCAGAAAACCAAAAAAACAACTCATCCAAGAAATAGGCCACTTCAGCGTAAACTCAGGACAGATCCACCTAATCTTGGACAGCATTCCCCCTCTCCAAACCTCACCCTCATCATGAAGCTTCTCTCATGGAAAATCAAGGGTCTCAATGGACGTAGCAGGCAATGCATGCTATGGGAAAGGATCATGAAATATCAACCATATATTCTCTTTTTACAAGAAATGAAATGCGTTAAGACGAAGCTATTCAAATTCTCACAAAATGCACGAAGCAAGCAAGAGTCATGGAAACCGACGTGATTCGTATAGCAGGGGGACTTTCCATACTTTGCAACCCTTCCACTATCCTCATGGACGATTTTTTACCTCCAAATGGATCATCTCATCCTCCTACAGGATCATTGGATCAAATAAACCTAATTTTTTATCAAATGTGTATGGCCTGACCACCCAAAAAGACAAGGCATCCATTCTCCACCACGTGGAATGGATCGCCAATCACATAGAAGATCAACATTGGTTCCTGGGGGAAGATTTCAACATGATATGTGACCTGGTGTTACACATTATTTTTTTCATCCCTATGAATGTTAATGATGTAAACCTATCCTTTGTCTTTAGAAGGATCAGTGGCCCAAATTCCTGAAGAAAGAAGGGAGAAGAACTTTTCCTGAGAGAAGAAATTGTATTTTCCTTTGTAAAAACCCTATTAAGGAAGATCGCCATAGGATGCACTATACATAGGGTGCGGCGACGCCTGATCACCGCAGCTTGCTCTAAATATAGACTGCGACGTCGTCGCAGGCTGCACTATAGTTAGGGTGCGACAATTCCCGGACGTGGGAAAAATGAACATCTTCTAAATGCTTGTAGAAGGAGAAGCTTCTATTGTGAGGTGGCCTTCGAGCGGTTTGGATCTTACTCACTTTCATGATTTAGTGGGATCATCCTAACCTCCTCGCCTTATCCTCTTTAGCTAATAAAAGTACAAGAGCTCTCATGGAGAATGTTAGCTTGGGAGCTTGGGAAATTTAACTTGATTGGGTTTGAGTAATTTTTGTAGCTTGGAGTTTTTGGGCCTATGTTGGATTTGAGCTTTTCTTTGTCAAGATAGATTGTGAGTAGCTATCATATCTACAGTCTCAGAATCCATGAAGTAGAAGTGTGAGGGAAGCAAGGAACTATTGGAAGGAACCTGACAACATCAAGGCATCTAGTTGTATCTTTCTTCCACATTATTTAATACATATATACTTTTTTTTCCCATATGAATGTTATTTGTCCATATTGTATGATTCCTTGATCACATACATAGTTTCATATCAAGTAGACTCTATTATTCTTGTCCTCATTGGATTTTTTTATTTTGCAGATATTTTGTACATAAGCCTTGTGTCGGAGCTTGGATTGCATTGGTGAAGTCAGATCTTCGATATCTAAAAGGTATGTTCTAGATCCATTTCTCATTTGATAATTGAAATCTAAAGAAAGAGTAGTGTATTGTCTTGTGTTTTTCTAGTTCTGTAGTGAAGTTAGGGGGTTTGATTTGTGTCCGCACTTAACAATTATCCCGATAACACCTGGAGGAAAAAAGATGGGGCACTCGAAGACTGGACAATGACAATGCACACTTCCAAGGAATCATTGACACACTAGGCCTCATTGACATGGAGACGATAAATGGACCCTTTACCTGGTCAAAAAGAACATCCAATGCCCAACATATCTCCTATCATCTTAACAAATTCCTTATCTCTAAACCTTTCATGATGGAAGGTCTCACTTGGCATGCCTCAGTGATCGATGCACCATGCTCGAACCACAGGCCAATTCTTCTCAAAATGGATATCAGTGGAACACCAGGAAAGAATCCCTTTTGCTTCGAAAAATTCTAGTTAACTCACCCAGATTTCCAAGAAAACATTGAACAATTATGGCACAAAGTTGCAGTTCTTAGAGGCACTCCCATGTACAAATTCTAGCTGAAGTTAAAAAATCTCAAGCAACGTCTAAAAATATGAAATAAATCAACCTTTAGGAACATCTTCCAAGCCCAAGACTTACTAAACCAACAAATACAAATGTTTCAACAACAAATAAGGAAACATGGATGATCCAGGTGGATAGCGATGGCCAACCACCTTCTCCAATTGGCTCAAAACAATTTTCTCACAATTTTGGCAATTTATTATTTTTAGCAATTTTTAACTTCGGGGCCCAGTTTTAAGGCCTAAATGATGTTTTTCACGATCAGGCCTCTCAATGATAGTTGAAGGCTCCCATTGAGGTCCCTAAATGAATATCCTCATCAATACCTTTCCAACAAGCTATTGTGTGCTGTGATGTTCCTGACTGGGCTAGTATAGGAAACGTTGCTAATGTGTGTGTAGGATTAATCGTTTACATCATATAAATGATCATACAAATAAAAAATGTGACAAAGGACTGGGGATTTTATATTATTATATCTCTGTGGATTACAAAATGGTCGAATGCGACTGAATAAATTGACAATACTCAACTAGATCAACAGACAAAGGATCATAGCCGGAATACAAATAAGCAACTAAAAGATAATACCCTAAATATGGGAGCACTATGGAATCAATGGATGCGCTGGGACTATGGAAGCTTTGACGACAACTCTTGGAAGTCTGGAAAGTTTGCCCTGGGAGTTGTACTTCTCAGAATGGCCTAGAAACTGTCCCAAATGATGCGCCTTTCTCTAGTCCTCGGTACTGGTAACTGTCGGACCCTTCTGCTGGTGATTTTGGACCTTGGAAAGATCCCCCTGGGGGAATGCCCCCTCTTTCTCTGGAAAAATGCATCCTAGTGATTCCACCATCAGAATCGGACAAGATGTGTCTCAAAATGATCGCCTTGGTCTACTAGGAAATGGGTCGGAAGGGTTTCCCTGAATATGGTATGATGCTCGCTCTGGAACCCCAAATGTATCCACCAAAAGTATTGCACGTCCAAGTTTGGAAAATGTGCCCCAGTTGATTCCACCATCAGAATCTGATGAGGAACCAAGAAAAATATGCGCCTTGCCTTCTTCTCAAATGGGTCAGAGGGAAATCTCAGAATTCTCCCTGGATGGGATAAGTCGACTAAAAACCCTCTCAGAAGTTGCACCCTCACTCTGGATGAATGCGCCCTTGCTGTTGAACACTGTGTAACTACTTCTGAAGAATGATGGAAGACTTGAATGATCTCCCTGGTGACTAGGGTGTGTCTCTCAACACTGAAATCAGCCAACTAGTGTCTTCCTCCTGGAATCCACTGAACTACCTCTCCTGAGATGCACCTCTTCTACTCAATGACAAGTCATAATCTGCATAATGATGAATTAGGTCACTAACCCTTCCTTTATAGATTTCCAAAACCCTAAATCACTGCTGAAACCCTAATTCATTGTTGATTTCCAAAACCCTAATTCACTGTTGAAACCCTAATTCACTGTTGACTTCTATTTTTAGCCCATACTGACTTAAAAGTGCTTTTTAGCCTTTTTATCTCAATGTCACTTTCTGAATATAACATCGGTGACTGAAGTGACCTCTAATGACCATGTTTACCCGTTTCTGGCCTTGGCTATAGTCTAACGAGGCAGTTTATACCATTAAGCCTCCTCTCTGGAGCTCCTATTTGGAAAAGGACATTACAGTTCTCCCTTCTCGAAATTGCTTGTCCTCAAGCAATACCAGCTCAGGGTGTTGAAAGACCTGCTCATTCTCCCAAGTAGCATCCTCTACTAGAAGCCCTCTCCATTTGATGAAACACTCTCTCATGACCCTGCTCCTCAGTTTCCATTCCTGGAACTCCAAAACCTCCTCCATAACTAACTCCAACTATACCTCCTCATCCAACGAGGGAAGCTCCTCTGATGTGCTAATGAATTTTCCCACTTCCTTTTTTAGGAAAGACACGTGGAACACGTTATAAATCTTGCTCCCCTCTGGAAGCTCTAGCTTGTAAGCAACCTCGCCTACTCGGTGCATGATCCTATATGGAACATAAAATATGGGCTTGAGCTTCTCGGCCCCACTCTTCTTCAAAGATGATTGTCTGTATGGTTGGAGTCTCAAGAAAACCAAATCTCCAACCTCAAAACTATGCTCTATCCTGTGCCTGTCCACACTTATCTTCTGTCGGTTTTGCGTCGTCTGCAGGTTCTCTTTCAACAACTTGAGAATATCCTAACTATCTATGATCCAATCCTTGGCTTTGGGAGCTCTACTCTCCCCAAAGACCAAGTCTACCAAAGTGGGAGCATCATATCCGTACAATTCTCGGAAGGGTGTCATATCAATGGAAATGTGGAAGGTGGTGTTGTAGCAATGTTCTCCTAAATGTAACCACTTTACCCACATTCTCTGTTGTCCTCCTACATAGTTTCTCAAATACCATTCAACCCACTTGTTGACAATCTCGGTTTTCCCATCTGTCTGAGGGTGATAGTTGGTGCTAGGTGTCAACTGTGTCCCCACCAACCGAAACAACTCTCTCCAGAATGTCCCTATGAACCAACTGTCCTTGTCACTAACGATGTTCTTCAACAACCCATGAAGTCTGAAGATATCCCTGAAGAAAATCTCGGCTACCTGAACTGTGATGTACTCTGTCGGTATGGCATAGAAGTGAGGAAACTTTGTCAATCTGTCGACCACTACATAGATACAGTCCTTACCCTGGACCTTGGGTAGACCTGCGATGAAGTCCATAAATATACTCTCCCATTTTTGTTGTGGAATGGGCAGTGGCTGAAGTAGCCGTGCTGGAAGAGCATGCTCTGACTTCTTCTGCTGGCAAGTCACACACTTGTTGATGTGTCTCATAATGTCTTGTTTGATGCACTTCCATGATAACCTCTCTCTAATCTATCTATAGGTTTTGAAAAACCCCTGATGGCCTGCTAGAGGTGAATCATGAACTGCGGTGAGGATCTTCTTCTTGAGCCCTGAATCTGCCACCAAGTAGACTCTATCATTGTAAAATATGACATCGTCAATGACTCTATACCGGTCATCCTGTATCTGCCCATCCATCACCTCACAAGTGAACTTGTTCTTGGAATATTCCACTAACAAGTGGGATTTCGAATTTTCTAAATTCTCCATCAAAGAAAATGTTGCAGGTCTCCTCGATAGTGCATCGACACAATGTTCTTCTTCCCCTTGACATACTCCATGTCAAATTCGAATGCCTGTACCTTCGTCACCCATTTTTGTTGGCACTCACTGAGGTCTTTCTGCTCAAGGAAATACTTCAAACTATTGTGATCGGTCTTGACCGTGAATTTGTTGCCCACCAAATATTGTCTGAACTTGGACAAGGCATGCATGATTTCCAACATTTCCTTGTCATAAATGGAGTACAACCTCCCAGGATGACTAAGCTTCCGACTCTCGAATACAATGGGGTGTCCTCCCTGCATCAAAATTGCACTAATCCCTTCACCGGATGCGTCATACTCTAGTACAAAAGGCAAGGTGAAGTCTGGTAGTGCCAAGACTAGACAAGTTCCCATTACTTGCTTCATGTGATCAAAGGCTTCCTATGATTTCTCAGTCCATATGAAGGCCCCATGCTTGGTAAGATCTGTCAGCGGTGCTCCAAGCTGAGAAAAACCCTGGATGAACCGCCTGTAATAGTTGCACAGCCTGAAGAAGCTCCTCAATTCTGTCACGTTCCTGGGCGTGGGCCAATCCAGAATAGACCTCATCTTCTCTTGGTGCACCTGTACCCCCTGTGCACTGATGATGTGGCCCAAGTAAAGAAACTCTATCATACTGAACTCTCACTTGGACTCTTTGGCATATAATGATTGTGCCTTCATGAATCTCAATACCTCATCTAGGTGCCTCATATGCTCTTTCCATGACCGGTTGTAGATCAAGATGTCGTCGAAGAAAACCAAGACTAATTTCCTTAACTGATCCATGAATATATGGTCCATGCACGACTGGAATGTAGCGGGTGCATTGGTTAGCCCAAATGGCATAAACAGGAACTCAAAGTGTCCAAAATGACATCGAAATGTCGTCTTCTCTATGTCCTTCTCTCGGATGTTGATTTCATGATATCCAGAGCGTAGATCAATATTTGAGAAGAAAAATTCCCCATCCAGTTCATCCATCAACTCGTCAATGCATGGGATAGGGTATCGATTCTTGATGGTTTTCTTTTTCAAGGCTCGGTAATCAATGCACATCGTCATGGTGCCATCCTTCTTCATAACTAAGACAACTGAAGAAGCAAATGGGTTGTTGCTCGATCTTGTGTGTCCCATCTCTAGAAATTCCTTGATTTCCTTCTCTATCTCATCCTTGAACCTCCTAGGATGATAATATGGGGGGTGATCATAGGTTTGGGCCCCTCCTCCAACTCAATGGTGTGCTCAAACCCCCTGTTAGGTGGTCTCCCTGGTGGAATTGCCTCAAAGACCTGTTGATGTCGTCTAGATAAATCCTTGATCTCTGTATGGTACTATTGTCAACCATTTGAATCCTTCCACATAGTGACCAAACACTCGGTGGCATATGCTACTTCCCGATGTCTGAATATCCTCTCAATCCTCTTGGATAAAATTGTCCTAGGTGCTCCCGTCAACATACCTCTTAGAACAACCTTCTTCCCGTCATGGTCTTTGAATCCCATCTCCAAGGTTTGGTAATTGGTGATGATTTTTCCCAAGGTAATCATCCACTAGACTCCCAACACCACATCTGTGTCAGATAGGTAAACCACATAAAATGTATCTCTCACTATATAGTTTATTAACTTTACCTCCAAGTCTGGAACTCTGTCTAGACACTCCACTGTGTGTCCATCTTCTACTGCAACGTCAAACCCCTCAAACTCCTTTTTCTGAAGTTTCCATATTGATACTAGTGAAGCGTCGATGAATATGTGGGTGGCCCCACCATCTATCAGGGCAATTTCCCATTGCCCTTGAATAGTCCCTTTGATCCAGAGGGTATCATACCTGCAACACTAGAAAGGGTCAATATGACTCCTCCCTTTGCTGGTTTCCTCATGTTAGCCTGTGCAGGTTGTTGTGGGACTACTGGAGGATGGGCTCCTGTCAGTATCAGAGGTCTATGGGGAGGCTACTCCTCTGCCTGTGATGACTCCTCCTCTGAGCTAGTGGATCCATTGTCTTACTCCTCCTCCTCACTATCCACATTATCTGCTGCCACCTCAATATAATGAATCTCTCCCTTGGCCATGCACCGGTGACCTAGGACCCAAGGGTCTCTGCAGTTGAAGAAAAGCTTCTTCCTCATAAGCTCTCACCTAGTCTCATCATTCATCTTCTCCTTGCCCTTCCATTCTCTTTGGAATGGCTTCCTGTCTCGATCCTTGTGGGCTACGAAGGGTTTGGAAAGGTTTTACTCTTTGGGACTGAGTCTGCCAAATATCGAGTGCGAAGGATGGCATCCTTCAAGGTGGGAGGCCTGTATGCCTTCACCCATCCTCTCAAAGGCTCAGTGAGTCCCTCTGTGAATAGCATGATCAACTTGGGCTCTGATATATTTTTCACTGCCACGTCTACCCGTTGAAACTCCATGATGGATTCTTTTGTTGTGATAGTTTGTTTCAACTGGGCTAGATCCCTGAAGTGGATCTCAGAATCCCTCATGTCAAACCTGACCATGAGCCTCTCTGTGAACTTCCTATAAGAAGTGATGTGACTATGACCCAATGTCACGAATCCATGATACCACCACTCGTGTGCCTCACCCTCCAAGTGTAAGGTCGCGAAACTGATGGCCTCAGTCTCGGTCATCTGGTTGAGCTTGTAGTATGTGTCTAGCTTCTGTACCCAAGCTATGGCAATGCATTTGGGCAATCTGTCGAAAAAAGGTATTGTGAGTTTACCAACTTTTCGGATGAAATCCATGCTATGCCCTTTCTCCTATTGTAGTCCTCCCCTCTGTAGCTCTCTGGGATAGTTCTTGAGTCTAAGTCCATAGTACTCAAGTAGGGTCATGTCCTGGTGGAAGTCATGACCCAATGTTGCATACTCCCTTCTATACTATGCAATGTCCTCTGCATGAGTGGGTGTCCTCTGTGCTATGACTGGCGGTGCGACTACCGAGGGTGCCCTTTGGAAACTGGGAAACAAGGGTTTGGAAATCCTACTCGCAGAGGTGTATGTGCGAGAGGGTGATTGGGGTCTACTGCCTACTCTTGAGTTCCCCTGTGGTGCATACAGGACTTGTGTGTCTGTGGAGCCCACTCTAGCCAATCTATCAACCACCTGTGCCAAGGACTGAGACATGATCCATTAACTAGCTAACATATCATTGATAACCTGCATGAAAGTTGTCTCTGGATCTACGGGGGCCTTGCCACTGCCCTCTAGTCGCTCATATCTGTCTCCTAACATCCTCTCTGCCTCACACTCAACCTCATGCTCTGCCCTTCTCTCTGCTTCTATGTGTGCCTCTTCCTCTTCCTCTGAGCTAGGAGGGAAAGGGGGAAAGTCAAGCCTATGTCTTCTTTCCTTATGCTTGATGTAAGTGACATATTCGACACCTACGTGTTCACGACCCTTTGGGTATTTTGCTGTACTCATTGTCTTTAGTCACAGGCTGGTAGGACTAAAGCTCTGATACCACTGTAATGTTCCTGACTTGGCTAGTCTAGGAAATGCTGCTGATGTGTGTGTAGGATTAATCGTTTACAACATATAAATGATCATACAAATAACAGATGTGACAAAGGAATGCAGAGTTTATATTATGATATCTCTGTGGATTACAAAATGACCGAATGCGGCTGAATAAACTCACAATACTCGACTAGATCAATAGACAAAGGATCTTAGCCAAAATAAAAATAATCAACTAAAAGATAATACCCGGAATGTGGGAGCACTGTGGAATCAATGGATGCATTGGGACCATGGCAACTCTGATGGTAACTGCTGGAAGTCTGGAAAGTTTTCCCTGGGAGATGTACTTCTCACAATGGCCTGGAAACTGTCCCAAATGATGCGCCCTGCTCTAGTCCTTAATACTGGTAACTTCTGGACCCTTCTGCTGGTGATTTTGGACCTCGGATGGATCCCCCTGGGGGAATGTGCCCCTCTTTCTCTGGAAAAATGTGTCCTAGTGATTCCACCGTCGGAATCAGATGAGATGTGTCTCAAAATGACCACCTTGGTCTACTGGGAAATGGGTCAGAAGGGCTTCCCTGAATATGGCTTGATGCTCACTCTAGAACCCCAAATGTATCCATCAAAAGTGTCGCATGTCCAAGTCTGGAAAATGCGCCCCAGTTGATTCCTCTGTCAAAATATGATGAGGAACTAGGAAAAATATGCGCCTTGCCTTCCTCTCAAATGGGTCGAAGGGAAATCTCAGAATTCTCCCTGGATGGGATAAGTCGACTAAAAATCCTCTCAGAAGTTGTGCCATCACTCTGGATGAATGCGCCCTTGTTGCTAAACACTGTGTAACTATTTCTAAAGAATGATGGAAGACCTAAATGATCTCCCCGGTGACTAGGGTGTGTCTCTCAACACCGAAATCAGCCAATTGGTGTATTCCTCCTAGAATCCACTGAACTACCTCTCCTAAGATGCACCTCTTCTCCTCAATGACAAGTCATAATCTGCATAATGATGAATTAGGTTGTTGAACCTTCCTTTATAGCTTTCCAAAACCCTAAATCACTGCTCAAACCCTAATTCACAGTTGAATTCCAAAACCCTAAATCACTGTTGAAACCCTAATTCACTGTTGACTTCTATTTTTACCCCATACTGACTTAAAAACGCTTTTTACCCTTTTTAGCTCAATGCCACTTTCTGAATATAACACCGATGACTGAAGTGACCTCTAGTGACCCTGTTTACCCCTTTCTGGCCATGGCTATAGTCTAACGGGGTAGTTTAAACCATTAAGCCTCCTCTCTGGAGCTCCTATTTGGAAAGGGACATTACATGTGCCTTAAACGAAGATCGTATGCAAAAGTTACGAACTCGGGAAATTAATGTACTAACTTACCCCAACGGGGCAAACATGACCTTTCGCGCTTCATCTCCTAGGGTTAGGTTTTTGGATGTCTAGGGTTTTGGAATTCATATTTATTTTAAAAAGGCCTTCAGAGCCTCATTGTACTCATTTTCTTTCGAATGAGCGCAATTGTCACATCTCTTCTCAGAGATAAGCCACCACCATCCCAACAAGCTTGTTTTTTGCTGCATTTTACAGTTTCAACTTATTTACTCAGTTAATAGAAACTAATTTTACTGTATCTTTGTTGTTTTATCGCATACATGTGTTATGCTTCTATATTAAAGAATAATAATAATATTCATCCACTTCGTTCTGCTCATAAAATCTAGATCAGTGGTATCAGAGTGGCCTACTCCTTGTCATTTTTAATGCATGTCCCCAACAAGGTCAAGGTACAAAGAATTGGGGCTTGAGATTGTTTCTCTTGAGGAGAAAAGCTCTCGTACACCCAAGCAACCTCTCATGGCAGGTGAAAATAAAGAAGACGGGTCAGGAGATCATTTCAAAATGTTGCTCGAGGAAGCCCTCATGCAACAAGGGAACGAAATGATGGATAATTTTGCACAAATCCTTCAACAGCTACCAACAAGCGACACATCTTCCTCAAGCGGTAGCGTCGCCCATTTCAAGGTAAAAATCAACTTTGATATTCCTATATTTGAAGGACAAATAGATTGAAACATCGTAGACAAATGGTTGAATTTGCTAGAAGGGTATTTTTTTGTTCATAACTTCTCGAATAGAGAAAATATTACTTTTGCGCTCCTCAAAGCCATTCCCCACGTCAAATATTAGTGGGAGACATTCTTTGAGAAGAAGGAAACAAAATAACCCTCATTATTTATAGTCGTGGTCACCTGGGAGTCATTCAGGGATGATATTAAAAAACAATACTACCCTGTCAAAAGTTATGATGACTTGTATACAAAATGGACCACACTACGGTAGGAAAGACACCAAGTCATGCCAGAGTTTACAAATATCTTCCATACCTTGCGCACCAAGATGGGTATCAAATATTCTAAGCGACATCTGGTGCTCAAGCACTGTGGTGGTCTGCATAGATACATCAAGGCCAAAATGGATTTTCTGGACATCTCGTCCTTGGTCGCGACCTACCAATATGTCGTCAAAATCGAGCAGAAGCTCAAACAAAAGACGCGAAAATTTGGGCCAGGAAACCCCTCACAGCAAAAGCAAGGACAAGGTATCCCCAACCCACAGAACAAAGGACAGAGAAAATATGGAAAACTTTAGGACCACCAACCTAAGACGCAGGCAAAGAGGGACACTGGAAAGACAAAGAAAGATACCGAGAAGTGGTGCGACTTCCATAAGAGCCCCTGGCACAACAATGTTGATTGCCGCTCAAAGTAGTCACTGGCGACTGAGGTGAAAGAGTCTAATTCATATGCGGGGTCAGACTCTGAGTCTGAACCAGAAAGGTGAAAACGAATCATCGATGCAGAACCCAATGCCACCATTGCCACTACCAAGTTCCAACCTACTGAACCGAATGAGCGAGAGGAAGGTGAGAGAATATTTCATTCACTGATGTGGATGAAGGGAACCCCGCTACACTTCGTCGTTGATAGAGGTAGTCAGAAGAACCTCATCTCAGCAGATTTCATCAAACGGGTATCCATGCCGAAAACACCGCACCCACATCCCGACACCATTAGATGACTCTGCCAAGGAAGCGACCTCTGCTTCAGCCTGTCGTACGACATCAATCCCTTCAAAGAAGAGGTAATATGTGACGTTTCTCCTCTTGAAGTTTTTGATGTTCTTTTGGGACAACCTTATTTATGGAAACTTCATGATGTATATGAATCTAGACCTTGTAGTGTTATTATTACTTTGAATAGGAAATTGTATATGAAATCTAGGCCTCGTAGGCCACCTAGTGTTATTTCCTTGATCTCTGCCAAGCAATGCAAAAAGGTCATCTCACAAATTGGGAAGTTTTTCAAAGGAAATGCATACAAAGCATTCTCATTGAATTCCTAGGTCGGATTTAGCTCTTTAATTCCTAGGTCACCCATTAATTTCTTAATCATATCAAGTAAATGTTAAAAAGTAATCTTTTAAAACTGTTAGAAAGTTATGAACATAAGATCCGGTTCATTGAGTTTGAAGGACCACTAAGAATATGCTAGCATCTTCAATTGATAACCATACGATTGAAATTTATGGTTAAAAGATCATTAAATGTGCCCATTGTCAATAGGTGTACGTAATTAATGTGCCCATTGTCAATAGGTGTACGTAATTAATGAAATCAGGATACATATATAACCGTTAAAATATTTTTTGGTGATAATAATTTAATATTAAAATTATGATCAAGAACCAGACACCAAATTGGTGTATAACACTTCTTGTTTCAAGGATAAGAAATTCCTTAACTTAACTATTTGACTGTTAAAATTTACAAACAAAAAACCCTTCCCCATAACTATTTAACTGTTAAAATCTAAAAAGTATAAACACCCTACTCCTCTAAATACATATTCAATACATATTCTAAATATATATTTGATAAAATAGTCATTAGAAAGGTAAATACCTTACTCCTTTAAATACATATTCAATGTTTTATATCTTCATAAAACAGTCATTATAGATTCGCTAAATACATATTCAATGTTTTATATCTTCATAAAACAGTCATTATAGATTCGGAACTAACCTGTAAACATAATCAAGCGATACTTTTATCTCAGTTTTGACATGTCTATCGATTCCCAAATCTTCAAAAATATCCACCATCGGAAGGCGTTGAAAGAAATCTGTCGAATAGATGCAAGACACTGCAATTTAAAATGCATACTTCTCATATTCAAATAATATAAGTTTAAATTTATTTTAATCTTAGATATTGGATTTGGATTATGATTAGATTCAAATAATATAAGTTTAAATTTATTTTAGTCTTAGATTTTGGATTTTGAAAAGAAAGATATTTTGTTAATAATACACACTAAAAATATCATAAATCATAATATGCTGAGACATGTATGATATCCTGAACCAAAATGATATATGTACCCTAATTGCCAAACTTATTTAAACATTGTTAAAATATGTGAGGCATTTTGAATCTCCAGTGAGCATTAAAGCAGAAGCAGAGGAAACGGGCGAGCTTAAGAATGATCCAACGGCCATATTTCCATCCCAGTCAGTATTCATTATGTGATCTTGCTTTCCTTCCAACGAATAGAACGATGGGGTGGCAACGCTGTTCATTGAAATACTGTGTATAGGATAAACAGGGATGGCATCAAAATCGATGCCACGCCATCCATTGAAATACTGTATCCATTGAAATACTGTGTATACGATAAACAGGGATCGCATCAAAATCGATTATAAATTGCTTAAATAATATCTTTTTTCATATAAATGTGTAAAACTTGAGGTCTTACCGAGCAAGAGTAGCCTCCCGCTTCCTCCACAGTGATCGCAGACAACGTAGTTCATGCGGAAGACTCAGCTGAAGCATTTGGCTTGGCGGAGCAAGTCGGCAAAGACGACCCCCAATTCGGCCGGCACACTTTCATACTATTTGTTCTATCACTCTTCTGATGAAATCTAAAAACGCATGAGATTCATTGCCGAATTAAAAAGAACTAACGGAACACAAAAAATTTCAAAGGTGTTTCAGCTTCAAAGATAGGGAAAGCATTGATGATAGGAAGCATCCGTAAGCAGTGTAACAGAGAAAAAAACAACAACATGGTGTTTCAACTAAAAAACTAAAAAATAGTGTAAATCTAATACTGTAAAATGATTAATTTCTTAATTATATTAAGTAAATGTTAAAAAGTAAAACATGTTAACAGAAGTTTTTAAAAATGTTAGAAAGTTATGAACATAAGATCTTGTTCATTGATTTGAAAGGACTACTAAGAATATACTAGTATCTTCAATTGATAACCATACTATTGAAATTTAGGTGTATCCTAATATATTTAACACAATACTGAAACTTTAATAACCATAAATATTCCATTAGAAAATGAGAAACAAAATTGAAAATACATATATACATTTTAACATCTTTTTAAAATTAAATTTTACATATATAAACTTTAAACATCTTTGTAAATTTCAACCATTATTCTTCCTTTATTGGAAAAAACAAAACAATACTACTCTTCTCATATGAAAATACAATAAAATTCAATGATATGGTTGGTTGATATCAACTCTAGAGTAAAACAAATGTTTGTCTTGATTTATTAGACTTTCATGTCTAGTCATATAATTATTAACAAGAATTAAATTAGTCATTTCAATGTTGTAGTTGGTGCAATAAGAGAAACATTGTACTCTATGGACCATCAATTTTATTGAAATAAGATTTAAAATGTATAAATATTTTTATACATTGTAATCTAAAGTATAATTGTAATCTAAAATATTTTTTTATATTTTTTTAATATATATTATTGCAAACAAAACTTCTACTCATGTATCTACTTTTCCAAGTTTAAAAAACTTATACAACATAAATACATAAATACAAGTACTGTGAAATAATATTAATTAACTAATATTTTATTTTAATTAATTTACATAATATTTAACTAATTCAATTTAATTTAATAAAATTATCAACCTTTATAATAAGTTTTAACTATTCCAGCAGATGGGATGTCATGTTGATATATGGCCAACTCCTCCCCTTCTCGCCTGGAGGTTGTTGAACAGCAATCTTCATTTAATTTTGCTCATTCGGATCCTACAGATTGTATCTCTCTAGATTTCACCCATGGCCCTCTAGGGTGTGCGAGCATTGGTTGTCGTCTCAACTCGGTACAATCCATTAATGGCCGTTGATTTCTTATTGAGGTTCCTTATTCTCTTTGGATTTTTCTTTCATTTTGTTCCATCTTCATCTCCATCTTCCTGCTCCATTTCCTCTGGTGTTTCCTTTCTGGTCTATCATTTCCAACCCTCCCTACTCGACTCCTATTCCCCTTAACTCGTGTTGGGTTCATGCCAAGAAAACGCGGCAAGCCAGAGCGGGATGGTAGTCGTTTTCTTAGCCTCCGCGGTCGTGGTTGTAGTCTCCCTAAAGCGTTTGGTTGCGATTGTTCTTACCACACATACATGAATCTCATTTCTTCTCCTCCAATCATAATTGTTGAGGAAATCCCCTTCCTAACTGATGGTGCAAAAGTTGCACTCGCTCGTGGATTTAGGATGAGAGGACCTGCATCACAGAGGCGCAGTCGAGAGAATCTTCTTCAATCGGTCATGGTTCCAAAGTGCCCTGAATTGTCCAGACATACTTTTCCTTGCAGACATACTTTTTCTAGCAGTCCTCATAGAAAATAATCTGCATGAATTGTGCTATTTTGATTCTAGTATTTTGAGTGTGGATAACAAGATCTCATCCACTTCTTTTTTGGCATGGTCATTGACATTGCTTCAACTATGTTATAGTGTTTTTTTTACAGCCATTTTGGACAAGTTTTTTTGGAACTTTAACACCTCGTGCTGGGCTGGAGCCTTAGCATGAGTGTCATGAATTTATCATGTAAATTTTGACTTTGAAAAATAATACATAATTTTAAGCTCAAAAAAAAGTTTTGACCGCTGACTAAACATAAATATATAATTGCAATTTTGTAAATTTAATAATCAAATATGTAATATAATTTAATAAATTATGTATAAATTTAATCCCTTTTAGAGTAAATATATTATCATCTCCTTTTAAAAATCTAAAATGATATTGGAGCTTCATTAAGCCATTGGATTTGTACTGAAAGAAAGTGGAAATGCACAGCAAAACATAAAGGCATTTGAGTTATCAAACTCTTTCTAAAACACTGAATTACTTTAAATTTGAAACCAAGCTTGAACTGTAGAATGTCTTAAATTTAAACTGAAAGTGGATTTTGAAAACGTTCAAAAAAGTAATTGGAACTTTTACCATCCTCTCAAAAAAATTAATTGGAATTTTGAGCATACAACCAGGTTTGTTCAATCCAATCAATGCAATAGAAAATCCCATTATATCAAACAAATGTCAATAATAACTAAGTCAGTGACCAGAGTTCAGTCACTGACCAAGATCCTCTAATCATTCCCTACACCGCTTTGCCAGCTAGTCTAGGAATGGACATTGAGGACCCTAACATTTACCTTGAAGACCAATACCTCGCAATACATCTAGAACATGCGTACATGAAACAAGAGCTTTACACAATCCCACCAGACCAGTTATGCAGATCCACCTAATCTTAGACAACTTTCCCCCTCTCCAAACCTCACCCTCATCATGAAGCTGCTATCATGGAACATCAGGGGTCTCAATGGACATAGCAAACAATGCATGCTACGGGAAAGGATCATGAAAGATCAACCATATATTCTCTTTTTACAAGAAATAAAATGTGCCAAGACAAAGCTATTCAAATTCTCACAAAATGCGTGAAGAAAGCAAGAGTCATTGAAACCAACATGATTCGTATAGCACGGGGCCTTTCCATACTTTGGAACCCTTCCACTATCCTCATGGAGGGTTTTTTACCTCTAAATGGATCATCTCATCCTCCTAACGGACGATTACACTCAATTCATTGGCCGCGAATGCCCTCTTAATAGCTCTAGCAAGGCAGATCCTGCATCTTCCGACAAAGCCAAGGACAGTTACACTCAATTCACTGGCCGCCATAGTAAACCAACAAGAAAAGCGACCCCTCCTGCCTTGGATGGCCCCTATACAAAAAAATTCTTTGAATCCCTACAACAGATCCTAGAGAATCATCTCAACCCCTCGACTTCTCTGCCTGAATCAAATCCCTCCTTGAACTCCAAAGGTAAATCATTGGATCTTCCACCTCATAACCAAGATCCTCTAATCATTCCGTCTGACACTACTTTGCCAACCAGTCTAGGAATGGACATTCAGGACCCTAACATTGACCTTGAAGACCATTACCTGGCAGGAATTGACATGATACATCTGGAAGATGCGCACATGAAACAAGAGCTTTACACAATCCCACCAGAACAGTTACTCAAAGTGCACAAAGTTTTCCTTAAATCTTCAACAGGTGGATCGGCGAGAGAAAACTCTGGCCTAGGAATCTAATGAAGGCCTTCGAAAGACCAACGCAAACCCACAAAAGATGAGAAGAAAAGGGGCAGAAAACCAAAACAACAACTCATCCAAGAAATAGGCCACTTCCTTGTAAACTCAGGACAAATCCACCTAATCTTGGACCTCTCCAAACCTCACCCTCATCATGAATCTTCTCTCATGGAACATCAGGGGTCTCAATGGATGTAGCAAGCCATGCATGCTACAGGAAAGGATCATGAAAGATCAACCATATATTCTCTTTTTACAAGAAATGAAATGCGCTAAGACGAATTTATTTAAATTCTCACAAAATGCACAAAGCAAGAAAGAGTCATTGAAACCAACGTGATTCATATAGAAGGGGGCCTTTCCATACTTTGGAACCCTTCCACTATCCTCATGGAGTGTGTTTTACCTCCAAATGGATCATCTCATCCTCCTACAGGATCATTGGATCAAACAAACCTAATTTTTCATCAAATGTGTATGGCCTGACCACCCAAAGAGACAAGGCATCCGTTCTCCACCACCTGGAATGGATCGCCAATCACATAGAAAATCAATGTTGGTTCACGTGGGAAGATTTCAACACGACATGTGACCAGGCGTTATACATTATTTTCGTCATCCCTATGACTGTTAATGATGTAAACTTATCCTTTGTCTTTAGAAGGATCAGTGGCCCAAATTCCTAAAGAATGAAGGGAGAAGAACTTTGCCTCAAAGAAGAAATTGTATTTTCCTTTGTAAAAACCCTATTAAGGAAGATCGCCACAGGCTGCACTATATGTAGGGTGCGGCAATGCCTGATCGCCACATATTTCTCTAAAGCTATACTATGACATTGTCGTAGGCTGCACTATAGCTAGGGTGCGATGATTCATGTACGTGGGAAAAACGAGCATCTTCTCGATGCTTCTAGAAGGAGAAGCTTCTATGGTGAGGTGGCCTCCGAGCGGTTTGGATCTTACTCGCTTTCATGATTTAGTGGGATCATCCTAACCTCCTCATCTTATCATCTTTAGCTTATAAAATGAGAGTAGCTCTCATGGAGAAAGTTAGCTTGGGAGCTTGGGAAATTTAACTTGATTGGGTTTGAGTAATTTTTGTAGCTTGGAGTTTTTGGGTCTATGTTGGCTTTGAGCTTTGCTTTGTCAAGATAGATTGTGAGTAGCTATCATATCTACAGTCTCAGAATCCATGGAGTATAAGTGTGTGGGAAGCAAGGAACTATTGGAAGGAACCTAACAACATCAAGGCATCTGGTTGTATCTTTCTTTCACATTATTTAATACAGATATACTTTTCTTTCCTATATGAATGTTATTTGTCCATATTGTATGATTCCTTGATCACATACATAGTTTCATATCAAGTAGACTATGTTATTCTTGTCTTCATTGGATTATGGTCTTTTACAGATATTTTCTCCATAAGCCTTGTGGCGGAGCCTGGATTGCATTGGTGAATTCAGATCTTCGATATTTAAAAGGTATGTTCTAGATCCATTTCTCATTTGATAATTGAAATCTAAGGAAAGAGTAGTGTATTGTCTTGTTTTATTCTAGTTTCGTAGTGAAGTTGGGGGGATTGATTTATGTTTGCACTTAACAATTAACCCGATAACACTTGGAGGAAAAAAGAGGGGGCACTCGAAGGCTCGACAACGACAACGCACACTTCCAAGGAATCATTGACACACTAGGCCTCATTGACATGGAGACGATAAATGGACCCTTTACCCAACATGTATCCTATCATATTAACAAATTCCTTATCTCTAAACCTTTCATGATGGAAGGTCTCACTTGGCATGCCTTAGTGATCGATGCACCAGGCTTGAACCATTGGCCAATTCTGCTCAAAAGTGGAACACTAGGAAAGAAGCCCTTTCGCTTTGAAAAATTCTAGTTAACTCACCCGGATTTCCAAGAAAACATTGGACAATTATCGAATGAAGTTGCAGTTCTTAGAGGCACTCCCATGTACAAATTCTAGATGAAGTTAAAAAATCTCAAGCAACGTCTAAAAACATGGAATAAATCCACCTATGGGAACATATTCCAAGCCCCAGAGTTCCTGAACCAACAAATACAGACCCTGCAACAACAAATAAGGAAACAGAGATGATCCAAGTGGATAGCAATGGTCAACCACCTTCTCCAACTGGCTCAAAACAATTTTTTGGCACTTTTGGAAATTTACTTTTTTTAGCAGTTTTTTACTTTGGGGGCCAGTTGGAGGGCCTAAATGACATTTTACATGATCAAGCCTCTCAATGATAGACAAACGCTCTCATTGATCCCCCTAAATTAATCTCCTTATTAATACCTTTCCAACGAGCTATTGTGTTCCCTAAACGGAGATCGTATGCAAAAGTTACAACCCCGGGAAGTTAATGTACTAACTTACCCCAATGGGGCCCACATGACTTTTAGTGCTTCATCTCCCATGGTTAGGTTTTCTGATGTCTAGGGTTTTGGAATTCATATTTATTGTAAAAAGGAATTCAGAGCCTCATTGTACTCATTTTCTTTCAAATGAGCACAATCATCACATCTCTTCTCAAAGATAAGCAACCACCATTCCAGCAAGCTTGTTTTCCGCTGCATTTTACAGTTTTAGCTTATTTCTTGAGTTAATAGAAATCAATTTTACTGTATCTTTGTTGTTTTATCACATACATATTATATTTTTTTTTATTAAATAATAATAATAATCTGCATCCACTTCGTTCTGCTGATAAAATCCGGATTAGTGGTATCAGAGCAGTCTGCTCCTTGTCGTTTTTAATGCATGTCCCCAATGAGGCCAGGTACAAAGAATTGGGGTTTGAGCTTGTTTCTCTTGAGGAAAAAACATCTCGCACACCCAAGCGACCTCTCATGGCGGGTTAAAATAAAGACGATGGGACAGGAGATCCTTTCAAATTGTTACTCAAGGAAGCCCTCACGCAACAGAGGAATGAAATGATGGATAATTTTGCACAAATCCTTCGGCGGCAACCAACATGCGAGGAATCTTCCTCGAGCGGTAGTGCCGCCCCTTTCAAGGTACAAATCATCTTTGATATTCCTATATTTGAAGGACATATATATGCAAATGTCGTAGACACATGGTTGAATTTGCTAGAAGGGTATTTTTCTATTCATAACTTATCAAATAGAGAAAATATTACTATTGAACTCCTCAAAGTCGTTCCCCACATCAAAGATTGGTGGGAGACTTTCTTTGAGAATAAGGAAATAGAAGGAACCTCATTATTTAAAGTCATGGTCACCTGGGATTCATTCATGGATTCTATTAAAGAACAATACTATTCTGTCAGAAGTTATGACGACTTGTATACAAAATGGACCACACTGAGATAGGAAAGACACCAAGTTGTGCCAGAGTTTACAAATATCTTCCATGCCTTGCGCACCAAGCTGGGTATCAAACATTCTGAGCGACATATAGTGCTCAAGTATTGTGGTGGTCTGCATAGATACATCAATTCCGAAATGGATTTTCTGGACATCTCGTCCTTGGGCGCGACCTACCAATATGTCATCAAAATCGAGAAGAAGCTCAAACAAAAGATGAGACAACTTGGGCCAGGAAACCCCTCACAGAAAAAGAAGGGACATGGTAGCCCCAACCTGTAGAACAAAGGAAAAATAAAATATGGGAAACTCTAGGACCACCAGCCTAATCTGCAAGCAAAGAGGGACACCAGAAAGACAAAGAAAGATACCGGAAAGTGGTGCGACTTC
>SNQJ01S0015621.1:34717-57844 GCA_010110895.2 Picea sitchensis | reverse complement strand
CTTGAGAGCTGCAGAGCTTGACCAACTCAGTACCAAACAAATTCTCCATTAGGTCTTCAGAGCTTCTTTTGTAGCTATTAGATAAAACAAGGTCCTCATTTAGCCATAAAGGATTATGGTTGGAGTCATCACTTAAAAGAGTAGCTTGTTTAATTGCAGTCCTAGCATTAAAGTCTCCTAGTAGGAGGATATTACCTTCATTTTTCAAATTATAAATATCTTGTTCTAAATTATTATAGGAACAATTTTTATCTAGATTATTTTTCTTATAAAAAGTAGAATTAATAGGTGAAAAATAGCAAATTGCTATATACATCATCTTAGCATTGGTGTCTGAAATTTCTATCCAAATGTATTGATTAAGAGGGTCAATCTTACAAAGTTGAATGTGAGGAGAAATGCCTTTTAGTTTTAAACACTTAAAAGTAAGTTTTCTTAAGCAATAAAATATTGAAATTCAAATATGTTTTCATTTAATATTTTCAATGTCCATGCATTTAAAAGGCCATGTAATAGTTTTTACTAGTTATTTCTTTTAATATGATTTATGGGTGTTTACCAGCATAATTTTAGGTATAAAATAGTGTCTATATATTTTAAAAATATTCTTTTGGGAGAGTAATGATAAATAAATGAACCCTTTTATTTATTTTTATTTTTTTGAATATTAATATTGTTTATATTAATTAATATATTATAATGAATAGTTCGAGAAATGTTCATGTATTTTTTATAGAAATTATTGGAAAAAATGAATCAAAGGCCATTTCAAACTCATTTGTTATGTTCAAGAGAAACAGTTCGAGTCATGTAAGAACTGGTGCAAGGAGTGCATAGTCGCCTAGATAAGGGCAATGTTGAAGAAGTCCCATGAAAGGTGTGCATCAGGCCAACACTGAGCTAAGTGTTGAGGAGATGAGTCGGTGAAGATAAAGGAGTGCATGAAAGGATCTCACAAACCTTCAAAGTATCGAGCAGAACAAGTGTTAGAATTGTGTATGGAGGACTTAGAATTTTTTTTCGAAGTTTGAGGTTTCATAATGTTCAGAGGAGCCCAAGGAAGGAATCTGAGGCCTAAAACACCTCCTGAAGTCAAGCTCAAGAGGAGTATCTTTCCTTGTAGGAGAAGATCAAAGACCAAGCATTTAAAATCTCGAGTGATTTCCTTCATCGGAAGGGAAGAGCATAGAAATCCGCAGAGAAAGAGCTACAATTGTCATCAGATCAACTGTCAAATCATATCTGGACCATTGGATCAGATCCATTATAGGAGGAGGAACACGCAGGGGGAGGATAGATCCTAGTCGTTATATATGGGTGTGTGGATCAGGAGTGGTTGGATCCACGTAAGTAGCGTGGAGTTTAACACCTTGAAGTCCTTAGGACTTTATGAATTTTGACCATTTTCAAATTTGTGTCAAGGAGTAAGTGAAACCCGTGATGTCCCGAAGTTCCGAAGCCCGAAGTGGATCTGGGTCATATGTTGTTGAGGACACCTATGAGAAGATCAGAGGTGGTTCGGAGGACTGGCTATCCGAGAGATCAAAATTTTGGAAGTTCTCAATCCACCCGAAGCTCTGAATCATGGAGTTAATACTATTCATTGATCAGGAGGAGACACGTGGCAATAGATCCTATGGTCCAAAGATTTAGCACTCTAGAGGTGTTGAATGTATGTTGGGTGGAGTTGAGAACTCCTGGAGCTCCAAAAGCTAGAGCATATCATAGTTGTCCATTTGCAAAGGACACATGTCACTGGATCGTGGAATATGGAAGACTAGCTGTATGGGAGAAAGGAGGCGTAGTGGAGAAAATTAACGAGTCTCCCGAAGCTCCAAAGAAGTGGAGCATATCCTCACCATTGATTGGAGTGGACACTTGGTTGGAGATCCTGTGGTCTGGAGGTTTATCACTTCGGAGGAAACAGGAATAAATTTGCATTTTTTTTAAGACTCTCGAAGCTCCAAAAGCTGGAGAAAATCCTCCTCGTCGCTAGTGAGTATACGTTTCAACAAATCCCCGACTTTGTGAGTCTAGTAGTCCATGAAAAAAGAGGTGAAAAGTATGAAGATTCTAGAACTCCTGAAGCTTTGAATCAGCATAGTAAATCGTGGTCATTGCCACCCGTGAGATGCGACAACATATCATATGGCCTAGAGGTATAACACTCTAGGGAAAGGTTGGAAATAAGTCGTTTGGGTCGAGGAATCCCAGAGGCTCGAAGGTTGGAATCCAACTTAGTCATCCATCATTATGGACACGTGGAGGGTAGATCTTGCCTCCTCTAGTTCGACGCTCCGGAGGATAGAGTGTGTTAGCCATCTGGAACTCCCGAAGTTGGGATTCCCGTAGTGGATTGTGGTCGTTGGTTGATAAGAAGGTGTGGTCCATTGATCTTTTTCTTGCAAAGGTTAACCAATTCCATACTCTAGGGAACTTGAGGTGTAGTGTATCAAAATTTTCCGAAGCCGGGAGCATAGAGTAAGCGTGGAACGTTGATCTGTGAAAAGAGGATAGTCGTCTGATCCGTTGGTTCAGAGTTCAACACTTTGGGAGTGTTGTGGTGTTGGAGTGGGAAGGATCGCTGAAGCCTAAAATCCCAGAGACTGTTTGAGCCATCGATCTTGGCGCTCGTTAAGGGTCGTCGATCTCGATGCTCTTTAAGGTTCGTTGAGGGTTTTCACCGAAGTGAAAGTGGTTAGGGTGAAAATTTGTATTTAAAGGAAACAACGGGTTAGGAAAAGCACCTGCGGGTCTAGCATTTGACTTGCATGGGATATTAAGGACCTATGTTTGATTTTGGGGGCTTAGTGGAGCTCGAGAGATACTCCAACTCCTAACTGGAATGATCCTAGAATGAGAGGTTTCACATACCTTGGGAGAGGGTGGGGTCTGCATCAAGTGGTATCAGAGCCGATGTTATTCAGTAGACAACCAGGAGGGTTGCACGAGAAAGCTAGTGGTGCTCTCTGTTGTAGAGCAGGTGAAGTAGACAACCAAGTATGTTGAAAGAAATGAACTAGTTGCATTCTTGGAGGTAGAGGAGAAAATGGATACTGAAGGCCATAAACGAGGTCGAGGAAAAGAACTTAAGCATATGATCCAAGAAGAGATGGATAAAGAGCTCAAGGATATTCAAGAGGATCTTAATTGGTTAATGTTGAAGTGGAAGAAAATGAAACAATAAGAACACAAAAGATTGAGGTACGAGTGGCCCATGAAGTAAGAGGCAAAGTGGCCGATGAAGTAGGAGGCAAAGTGGCCTATCCAACAATTGGTTTCCAGAAGGCAGAAGAAGATATTGAGGAGGTGGATGAGGTAACTTGAAGGCCCCGGTGACACATAAGAGAAGATGGTTTTTGTTAGTAAACAAGAGGTTGGAAATAACCTCAGTGATGAGGAGGAGATATCAGGTGAAGATCTCGAAGAGTGTCAGGAGGGAAGGACATAAATTTCATATTTACAAGTGGGCAAGGAAGAGGAAGTGAGAATGTCTTATAGTATCAAGAAATTGGAGGAGAGTTCAGATCAACAAGGAGTGATGACAGAGGAGGATCATAAATGAATTATGATCATTGGAGGATTTGGGATATTCCTGCCAAGCAACCCAATAGAGGAGAATGTGCATGTTTTTGATGAAGATCGCGTGGTCCATAGATTTATCACTCCGGAGGAAACATGAAGAAATTTGTGTCAGTTTTAGGACTCCCAAAGCTCCAGAAGCTGGAGCAAATCATAGTCGTTTCTATTGAGTATACATGTCAAAAACTCCCAGACTTCGTGAGTATGAGAGTCCGGGGAAAAAGAGGTGAAGGATCCCCAGAATCTAGAACTCCCAAAGCTATGAATTAGTGGAGTAAATCCTGGTTGTTGCCACTTCTGAAATGTGACAATAGATCATGTGGTCTGGAGGTATAACACTCTATGGAAAGGGTATAAATAATTCGTTTGGGTTGAGGATTCCCGGAGGCCTAAAGGCTGGAGTCCACCTCAGTCGTCTATCATTAGGGACACATGGAGATAATATATTGCCTCTACCATTTCGACGCTTTGGAGGATACAACATGTTAGGCATACATAACTCCTGAATCCTAGAGTCTCGTAGTGGATCGTGGTGTTTGGTTGAAAAGAAGGTGATCTCCGTTGATCTTTTTCCTACGGAGGCTTTCTAGTTTGACACTTCGAAGAACTTTAGGTGCAGTGTAGCAAAAGGCTCTAAATCCCAGAGTGTTGAGTAAGCATGGATCGTTGATTCGTGGAAAGAGGATAGTTATCTGATACATTGGTTCATAGTTTGAGACTTTGTGAGTGTTGTGGTCTTGGGGCAGGTAGGATCACTGAAGCCCGAAATCCCAGAGACTACTTCAGCCATCGATCTTGGTGCTTGTTAAGGGCCATTGATATCGCTGCATGTTGTTTGGTAGTTCTCCCATTTGGCCATTCAGAGGAATTGAGGTATTGAGAAGTTGAAGATCTCGGAGCCTGGAGATTCGAAGCGCTAAAGTAACGTGCATTCTTTTAGCACCTGGACAAGGCCCAAGGTCATAATATGAGGATTTTCATTGATGTGAAAGGGGCTAGGGACCAAATTTGTATTTAAAGTAAAAGGGAGTTCAGGAAAAGCACCCACGGGTCTAGTATTTGACCTGCGTGGGAAATTAAGGACCTGTGTTTGATTTTGGGGGCTCAATAGTATCCCGAGAGATAATCCAACTCCTAAATAAAAAAATCCTAGACCAGGAGGTCATGCAGACCCTAGGAGAGGGTGGGGTATACATCTCTACATCGAAAAGACAAGAAATGTCCTTGATAAAGATAAAGAAAAATATTCATAGGTAATTACAGAAACCTAAGTGAGATTTTCAATGTATTACTAAAATCAAGAAGATTAAGAAAAAATAAGGAGAAAACATGTGGGACTATGACCGATGGTTCAAAATTTTGTTGGATAGGCCGACATTCCAAATTCAAGACATACAACATAGAGAGTGGTTTATTGTAGGGTTACTTCCCCATATATGAGTTCCACTCACCCAACAAAAGGTGATAACTAAAGCACAAGCTATGAAAATTTCCATGCATTTTGAGGCTACACCAAGAGGGGGAGAGACATCGATAAGATTGACATAGGTGTAGTCTTAGTTGGTCAATCTGACGATGCATTTGCAAGATATGGAGAAGAAAAAAATCATGCATGAGCACGTATGGTGTGTCACATGTCAATATGAGGGGCATAATAGGAATTAGTTCCTTGTATTTGGAAACTATCTGGTGACGTGAGCACTGAGTCCATTTCCAGCTAGGTCTCAGGTGGAGGGGTGTGAGACCTGTAGATAGTGGGGTCATCTACCACCTTTATTCCCAACTTTGGATAAGTATCACAAGCCATACCATACTCTGTTTTGTGATTTCTTTAAGTCCATGAGACATTATGTCGATAACTTCTGGTCACTCCAACTAATGCAAGAAAATACCCATGATGCATTCCAAGTATAAGAAGAGCAGAAGGGTGGTGATCATGGCGGTCCTAAGAGAGGTGAATACCAAGGAGTTACCAAAGGAGGATATGTATGCAATTTCTTATGAGGATATGGATGAGGGGGAGACATACCCCCCACTTGTTTCAATTGTGGAGCTATTGGTCATGTATCAAGTTTTTTCACCAAAATACGTGTGATTTTTTCATACTACTATAGTCCTGATCATGTCACAAATGATTATCCTGACTTATTAAATATGTGGGAAGAAAAGAAGACTCACTACAACATGGTGCATACAAAGTTGCATGGAAATAAGAAGAAGGATGAGGAAGTTGATGTTCGGGTAATAACTTGAGGTGGACCAAAGACAGGAAGGGACTTTGAGTAGGTTGAGAGCTCGGGTCAAAAGTTGGAGGAGAAGATCAGGAAGGAAATAAAGCCTCCTCCTAAGTTTGATTCTTCCCAGCAAAAGTAGTGTCTACACGATGCACAAATATCCATGGAAGAGTAAAGAGCATGTGAAAACTTGCAATGCATGACCCAAAGATCACTTGAGGAGGCTTAGATCCATGAATAAGTACAATGAGTGAAATAGAGGTCACTTCAGGAGTCTGAGATTCACGAAGAGGTACAATGAGTGAAACAAAGGTTACTCAAAGTGGTTCACACCCGATAAGAGCTACAATGCATGATGAAAATATCATTGGAGTAAGATCATATGCACAAAGTTATGTAATTCTCATTGTAGAGGTCTATGGAAGAAGCGTGTAGACAATAATATTTGTGACACATTGAGAAAAGAGAGATTGATATTTTTCACCTTGAGGAGTTGAAACGTGTAGTGCATGAAGAAGCATTACGAAACATGGGTCGTGAGATAGACATTGAAGATCAAGTAAGTAATTTCTTTCATTGTTGTTTAATATTGATAAATGATACTAATGTTGCAAGGAAGATGACACATATTTTAGCTACATGCATGGGGGAACAAGGGAGGGAAAAAAATATATCAAACCCCCTACCAGAGGAAGATCTATGTCAAGCTAGTAAGAATAAGAACACATGGCATCAATTCAATATGAAAATGGAGCTTGGTGGGTATGACATGAATGGAGTCATGTTGGACCCGGGTTCTAATGTGAACATTCTGTCGAAGAAATCTTGGGATTCAATGGGTAAACTGAGTTCGATTTGGTCTTCCATCCAACTACGGTTGGAAACACAATACAAGCTCTATCTAATAGGTCAATTTTAGCAAGTCAAGGTGAATATATAAGAGGTAAAAACAAAGGTTGACTTTGAGGTCATCGAAATTATGGATGACTCTGATCCATACCCTTCATTTCTTGGCATTGACTAAGGCTTTGACAATAATGCAATGTTGAATTTGAAGAAGAGGAAAACGTCATTTGAGATAGGCACCCCATGTGTAGTCGCATCTATAGATCCTAATGAGGGAGACAAATAAAATGATCTAGTGGATGAGGCTGCACAAAGGTTTTTTATTGAAAATATTTCTAATATCACTAGTTGTAGGGAAGACTGTATCAATCCTACCTTAGA
Organism: Picea sitchensis; assembly: GCA_010110895.2. NCBI lineage: Eukaryota > Viridiplantae > Streptophyta > Pinopsida > Pinales > Pinaceae > Picea > Picea sitchensis. Next base: position 50,801 of record SNQJ01S0015621.1, on the reverse strand, counting down.
TGGAAAGTTAAGCTAGTAGAGCTTAAGGTTGAAATCAATTCTAAATAAGCCATGGAAAGGTGGTAGAAAAATGTATATGAGGTCTCCACTTGTATATGTGAAAATATCAATAAAACAGTGCATTGGATCAGATCACAATTATGTGATGCCCCACGATTTGATGGAACATGGCTAGTATAGTCTTTCCTAGTACATATGGATAAGGTCATCCTAGTATAAAGGATGATTTGGGAAATGGATGTTGTGGTTCAAGGAACACCTAGGTGATGGCGGGTGATGCATCACATAAATATCCATGATTTGGCACAGGTGGTCGATTTGATAAATGTATGGTTCTTTCCCATCTCCAACATCGAATTGGCTAACCGATACAAGGGAACCGGATATCCCCAAGAGAAAATTTGATTTTGCAAACGATGTTGGACTTTCAAGATTAATCCTCCATCCCAATGGGTCCATTGGTTCATTCATGCTATGGATATGGTTCCTAGGAGTTGGTATATTGAGGAGGAACTCAAAAGGAAAATGATGGATTTGACCCATTTATGTGTACAATTTTTCTCAACAGTTCACTTCACATCAAAATATCCATCTCAAAGAGAGGCCCTCCTCTGGATTAAAGACTTCATATTTGTTATAGGTGAATCCCCCTGCGGACAAGTGGATTTCCTCTTGGTTTCTAGACTCCTAAGACCAAGACAAAATGGGTGTTATCATTGGTCACTGACATCCTTTTAGATCTAACTAAGATAATGTATGAAGAGGAAGAAGAAAAGTGTACCTTTTTAACGGTGTTTGTCCTCGCACAGTCCAAGTTGAGCCTCAATCCTAAGCTCCTCGATAAGTCCTGTAAAACAAACAAAGATACAATAAGATTCCTATTCTACTGAGATTATCTCAAAAATAGATCTATCTACTAGAGAAAGATTCATGTGAAACAAACACAAACTTGAAAGAAACATGCCAAGCATATATGTATACTAATGAGAACAAATGAAGAATACTTACAGACCTTTGATGAAGGTGCAACAGCTTCTTCCATCTCTCTTTGTCCAACCTTTGCTCAAGTAATCCACATTGATTATGCTTCAATGATATCTCACTTATGAAATCATAAGTTTGATGCTTTCTATCTTCTCCAATTCCCCCTTTCACCATAATAAGGCCTCCTTATACAGGCTTGGAGAGGCCTAACCACTTGAGAGATCTTTGGGATAAGTTGAGGATTCCTCTCCTTCAATTGTGTATCTTCCCTAAGATCGAGGTTTGACCCCAAATTCGAATCCAACTACTTTGAGAGATTCATGGGATTATTCCCTGAGTTGTCTCAATAGTCCAAAACTCACTCAAAAAGGGAGACACTCCCTCAAAACGGGGCACAAAGAATTCCAACGCTCCCCCAAAAGAGGGCACAGAGTGCCAACACTCCCTAACAGTGCATAGGGGGGTGTTGCCTTCCAAAAATGAAATTTGAATGGGTTTCTCAGTGGAAAAAGACTTGTACCCCTTGTCAACTGATTTCTCCTCTTCAAAACTAGTATTTGAGGTGTCTTAAGTGTCCTTATGATGTCATTGGAGAGATGACATAGGAAATATAAAAGTATGATGTTGGCGACACTTGCGACACTTGCGGCCAAACTGTGACATTTGCAACATTGATAATGACGACACTAGGTCACCATAGTAAATAGTGATTTTGATGCATAACAATATTTCATCGGTAACCAAAGGAAGCCACACCCATGGTAATATGCTCATATCATCATCCAGTAGAAAAAATGAAAGAGGTTGTCTATTGTTGAAATTTCAATGTCGATAAAATTGATGATGATGACCCATGGGGAATATAGATCAAAGAATCTAAAGAAGAGCATGCACTGAAAGGAAAGGTGGCAGATATGGATGCACTAGACTATGATCATCTAATTAAAACCAAGAAACATAATATTGGCATAGAGGAAGCACCCAATATGGCCATCCTTGGATATTATTGGGATAAGGAGACTGTTACTCAAGTTGTTGACCTACTTAATCAATATGAGGAATTATTTCTCTGCATCTTTTACGAAATGAATGGAATTGCAGGAACATTGGGAGCTATGCAAATCTATCTTAATACGGATGCTAAAACGGTTAAGATGAGGCCTTATCGATTAAATTACAAATATAAGGAAAAGGTGCACAAAGTATTAGACATGATGCTATATGATGGAATAATTTTCCATATGGAGGAGTTTGATTGGATTAGTCATATGGTTGTGCAACTTAAGAAAACTGGTGACATTCAAATCTATGTAAATCTAAGAAGTCTCCACGCAGCCTATGTCCATGACCCTTTTCCTACATCTTTAATAGATGAGGTGCTGGAAAATGTTGGAGGTCAGGAAGCCTACTATTTTACAGATGAATTTTCAGGGTATCATCAAGTTCAGATCATAGAGGAGGATCAAGACAAAACCATCTTTGCAAAAATTATGGCATTACTCGTGAAATTACTACCGGTTTATTTAGAATTATGCCAAAATTTCTTCCATGTTGGAGAATTTGTTATGCAAGGATACAAAGTAAAATTGGGCATTGAATGTCAGGAAGAAATTGACACTCTCAAACATAAACTCATCACTGTGTTGATCCAAGTTTTTTGTAATTGGTGTAAGCTCTTTCATGTCCAAGAGATTCCTCGTCTATTGCATTGGGCACAGTTCTTGCACAACCAAGCGAAGGTAATATTGACCATCTAGTATATTTTACCAGTGGCAAGCTGTCTGAAACAAAAATGAGTTATACTACAATAGATTGTGAGGGACTCCCCATGGTATATGCATTGCAAAAGTTCTTCCATTTTTTATTGGGGGCCCCTTTCAAATTATTTACAGACCACTCCATGCTCAAATATTTGGTCAACAATTTGATATTAGGAGGATGAATATGCCCTTGGTTTCTTCTCTTTCAAGAGTTCAAATTTGAAGTTGTTGTCAAGACGGGAAAGTATAATGTTGGACCAGATCATATGTCACAGATCGACACTGGAGAGGCTAGTCGAAGTTCATATGATGAAATCCCAAATGTGAAACTCTTCCACATTGAAGTAGTTCTTGATCAACTGACTGATTTTTCTGAAACTCTCATGACAATACAGGCTCCACAAGTGTATACCTAGGCTTAGTGTCATCAACTAGTGACCTGTAGCACATATTATTAGTTGATTTTCAGGAAGTTGTATAAGTTGGGTGCAGATGGAATCTTCCACAAGAGTGCACCAGAAAATGAACGAGATCCCATTTTGTATGAAGCAAATGAGTTTATTTCTAGAGGAGACAATTCCAGTAAGGCCATGACGCAAAAACATTTATGCACAAGACTTTGGTGGCCTTCCCTTTTTTCGGATGCTAAGGAATATTGTAAACATTGTGATATCTATCAACATATTGAAAAGCCTTGCCAAATAGATGATCTCTCATTGTTTACCATTACAACACTAGAGCCATTTGATAGATGAGAAATATATTTTGGAGGGCCCATTAATCCTCCCACGCACCAGACATATGTGTGCTACATTATTACAAGTATTGAATATATAATGAGATGGGTTGAAGTCATGCTAATTAAATATTGTACAAGAGAAACGATGATGCAATTCATTTTTGAGAATGTGATTACTAGATTTGGATTTCCATGGGTGTTGATGAGTGACTAGGGATCACCTTTTTTCAATGAGACCATTCAACAATGAACTTAGGAGTTCATGATCCATAACCATAAGAGAAATCCCTATCATCCACAATCTAATGGTATGGTTGAAGATTTTAATAAAAATTTAGAGGATGCTTTAACCAAAGTTTGTAATTTGCAACATGATGATTCAAATCAATGAGTCATTGTTGTATTATGAGCCTATCAGGAAACTTAAAAAGGGATAACAAAGCACACCATTTATATTTTCTATGATAAATAAGCGGTCATGTATCTAGAATTTCTAGTCACCAGCCTTAGGGTTTCTCTGGAAACACAGATGAGAGATGAACAGTCCCTTCAACACATATTAGATGAGATCATGGAGCTTGATGAGGACCGTATGATGGAGAGATTCATCCAAGTGGTTGAAAAGTAGATACATAAGGCATGGAATGATCACAACATCTGGTATATAATCCTCCATCTTGAATCTTTAGTTTTTTATATGAAAACAAATATTTACAACACCCTCGAAAGCTACATACGAATTGGTTGGGTCCTTTCTAGATAGTCTACATCAGTGAAGCAGGTTCCGTCAATATGTCTACATTACAAGAATAGTCACTCAAGGGGCTTATTAACAATAGTAGGTTGAAAGTGTACTACATCCTGCAGGGGTTAACCGTCACTTATCCTCCTATATCAATCCTACAGTTCAATAGAATAGGGTTAGTGTAGGATGTACAACATATTGAAGGATACATAATTAGTAAAAAAAATCTCTTTTTTTGTGGCATAAGATTCATTCTAGTCACACAGATGAATTAGATGGATTGACAATTTAAAAATTCCAAAGATTTCCAATTACGATCGAAGTTATAGCTTACGTACAAAGTATTGTCTCGAGTAGATGATGCACATGGAAATGAGATGAACTACCTTCCGATGCATTACATTGAAGGGTCAATTAATTAAATTACAAAAAATCACCTTTATCTCGACATGTAAGAAGATTTTACACCACATTCCAAAGAGCCCATCGCTAGTACGACGAATATGAACCACTATCTCTCCATCTTTAATACTTCACCAAAACACTGTACTTATTCCTGAATCACTCTTCTTGATCAGTTATTTGTATTATTACAACTTACGCCTTTGACCATTTTTCACGCTATATATATCCACTTTTTCCCATCCAATCTGTGGAGCAATTCTGCACGTCCAATTTTTCTTCATCCCTTCCTGTAGCCTATAACCTTGATTTTCCCCAATCCCTATGTTCCCATTCCATCTTCCACTATTTTTCCACCCCTCATTTCAGGTCCCCTACCATGGACTCGAGTCATAGACATTCTGCGACATCCAATTCCTAGTTTGGTTAGACAACTCAAGAACCCATAGTGCAATTTTCACAAAGATTTCCATTTCGTCATCAACTACTAGGAAGAGGTCCCACCCTCTTATTTTTAGAAAGATACCTCCCTAGTCCTCATATTTCCTTGAATTTTGTTTTGAATATGTGATAGTCCACTAGCTCTCTAAGAATGAAGTTGGTTTTCATGTCATCATGCATAATCACATTTTTTGAAGGATGAGATTCTAGTCTCCTGGATGATGATGATGCTCTCTCTTGAGGGAGATTAAGCTCATATAGTAGCACGGTGTTTGGATGGTGGAATTTAAAAATATCCCTAATTCATTACCATAGACATGAGTGAAGGGAAATATCTAGGAATATGACCAACTAGCACTCTCAACCATCACTTACTTTGGGGTCTTCTTGACTCATTCCAATACATGTGACATGTTGCAACTACAACTTGGACAGATGTTTTTATATTACTCAAACATGAATTCAACCACATCTTGGTTTGATACTTTGGTCCATCACTAATGATGATTTTATCTTACTCATTTCCCATCTCAGTCATTCAATAATGTAGTTGGTTTGAGGATGAGCCAGCTAATAGTGGTGGGGCCCTATTAGAGCCCAAACTTTTTGGTTAATCTTACACACACACAAATGAATTTGTGTGCAACCATTACATTTTTTCATACACCCAAGACAATGTGTGAGGATTGACAAGAAGTGTGCGTCAGACCGAGTTTTGATATTGTGTTCCAAGTCCAACATCTACCAAATGCACATTGGTCCAAGTTTTGAATGCACACCATAAATCAAGAAGACGCACACTGGAATCAAGAAAGGAATCACCGAGAAATATCCCCAAATGATTACTGCTAGCAGCAAAAGGGAACGTTGAGAAAACAAAAGATGAATTGGTGAGGAAATTAATATTTCCCCGATTCTAGAAAAGAGGCATAGAATGAAGGAAAGTGGTAGAAGTGTGTGATACTGCTAGGCAACAGAAAAAGTCCAGCAGAATCAATACAGAGAGAATTGCATAGCTGAGAAGGATATAAAAGGAAGAAAGGACAACAAATAAGAATTGTTTTCTACAATTGTTTTTACTATTGAGTTGAGTCACTAGGTCAATTCTATGGTTTGTTGTCGAAGAGATCACTCTCAGTATTTGTAGTAATGTAATGTTTTAATGCTTCCAATTGTAATTATGAGTCCTTCATATGTATAATCTTTGAAAGGATGTGCATGGCACAATGTATTGTAAATATGGGGAATTATCTAAAGAGGACATGAGAATTTGTTGCTGTCAAGTATGTTTTTCTTAATGTATGCATGTGTTTAATAGGACCAAGGAGAAAAATAAAGCTACAATGATTCGTCTCTATCATGTGTTTCTCATGTGGTATTTGGATTTGTGTGTGTATTTTTTTTTCATATTAATAGTAGTATAATTCTAGCGTTGGAATGATTTAATGTAAAACCATATGGATCTCTGTGATCCTCATTGCATGTTGGATGAGAATTTCTTCAGTCTTGGCTGAAGATTGATATGTCGATTCTTTGGATTTTTGTTGGTAAACTTTTAACAAAGCTTGGGTCTTAAATCCACGATGATAATAAGGACACATGCAAGTGTGAAATGACACAAAAATCATCCTTTTCGACAATATGACCAAGGTACTCAACATCAAACACTCTAGAAACAAATTTAGATTATTTGAGAAAAAGTCGGTGCTTAGACCGTAGATGGAGAATTTGATCCACATGGACGAGATGGTGTTTCCAAGTTTTACTACAGATGAGAATATCATAAAATAAAACTAAGAAAAAATGATAGAGTAAAGGATGGAAGACATGATTAATGATACTTTGAAAAGTGGAAGGGGCATTACAAAGGAAAAAATGTACGACCAAGAACTCATAGTGAGTCTCATGAGTGTGAACGATAGTTTTGGGAATTCTTCTTCCATCATATAGATCTAGTGGTATCCATAACGTAGATCAATTTTGGTAAAATACTAAGCCTCATTCAATCCATCCAAAAGGTCATCAATGACAGGAATGGGGAATTTGTCTTTGATTTTGATTTTGTTGAGAGTGTGGAAATTAGGACACATGTTCTAGGTCCCCACTTTCTTGAGTACCATGACTAGATGAGAAGAATAAGGGCTAGTATTATGACGAATGACACTTGGCACTAGAAATTCCTTAACAATTTTCTCAATTTCATTTTTTCCTACAAAGGGATGATAAGGGAAATCATTGGGAAGTAAACTACCAAGGACCATGGGTACCTCGAGAAGGGGAAAGTCCTCGGGAAGCGTGAAAAAAATATTGTTGTTAGGATAATATAGATTGAAGGTCATAAGGCATATTAGGTGAGGGAATATCAATTGCTTGAATGGATTGGAGTTGGGAAATAATGCCCGATTGACCTTTTCTGAGTAGATTTTCCATTATGTGGGAATTGATTATCTTATGGAGGCCTGCCATGATGCCTTGGAACTTATACTATTATCCCTCCTATTGGAATTTCATGGTCATGTAATTAAAATCCATGGTTATGGGGCCAAGTGCACATAACCAATCGACACCAAGCACAATGGTGTGACAACCCATGTTAGTATAAAACATATCATGTTTCAGGTGATAGTGACCAATTTGTAGGGGCTCATTGTCACATCGGCCCCCAAATTTCATGTAACCAATATTTTCAATCATAATTTGAAAATTGTTGACTTATCAGATATAGCACAATCTCTCTTGAGAAATGTGGCGATGAATAAAATTATGGGTGCTACAACTATCAACTGAGATAATGAATCTCCTATTATTAATGTATCCAATTTGCTTGAGGGTTTGGGGAGCATAAAAAACAATGAGTGTGTTCAACGAAATAAGTGGTTCAACTTTGGGTGGATCAAAGGGTGGGGTGGAATAATCTACTTAGGCTGGTTATTTAGCTGGGGGATATTAATATCCTCATCAAAAGCATCCTCAAAGATGGCCATAAAAATCTTATGTTTCCTACACTTATGACCCAAGAAATATTTGTCATCACAATTATAAAAAAGGCCCGTAAGTTGTCATTCAACCATTTCTTTGATGGTTAATGTTTGGATCTTGAGATGAGTGGAAGGAGGGGAAGGATTGATGGGTCTAGGGCGAGGAATAAAGGATGGTTTTCTCTTTTGGGAGGAGATAACTTGTTATTATTCCTTGGCTAATTTATTAGCTTCCAACCAAGTTTGGGGGTGAGTTGTTAGGACCTCAGATTGGATTTCATCCTTTAGGCCACCTGTAAATAATTCCCCAAAGAAAGTGTCATGCATGCCCTCTATTCTTAAATCCAATTTCTCAAAAGTGGTGATATAGTCTTCCAATACGATAGAATGTCTTAGGTTGGTCAAACGACGCAAATGATGTGTTTCAATGTCAAGGCATTCATAAATATCTGCAACAAACTATGTCCAAGAAACATACCATGGACATGAATTTTTACACCATTGTCACAATTTGTAGCATTTGGGATCCAAATAAAGGACACAATAACAAATTTTTTCCAACTCATCAATAATTCCATGCAAGGAGAAATAATGCTCCATTTGAATGACCAATCCTGTGAGATCCAAGCCATCAAATTTGTTCACCTAAACTCTAGGAAGACAAAGGTCACGATGAAAGGAGTCTGAAAGGAGATAGGGCCCTGGGATTGGTTAAAAAACTTGTTGAGAATGGATTGAAATTAGTCAAATTGACCATTGATGGAGTCAAATTCTCCCTTAACTTGGTCAATGAAGGTTTCAACTTTGGAATTAATGAAATCAATTTCAAAAGTAATTTTTTGAATGGTCCCCTTTTTTTGTTTGGTTTCGGCTTGCAGTGTAAGGATTTATTGGTTGTGAGTGGTGGCCAATTGGAAATGAAGGGTGTTGGGGAGGGGGAGTGGTTCAACAGAGAAAAAGGTTGATAAGTGATATATTCCACAACAATCAGAGTAAAGAGAGCAATCGAATGGGATATGTGATAAATAAGGGTGTTGGGAAGGGTGGGTGTGTCCATTGAAAAAAAGTCTTAGAAGTGATAGGTACCACAAAAATCAAGGAAAGTAAATGAATAAAATGAAATAAGTCTCAAATAAGGGTGCCGACGATACTCCATCCTAAAGAATACTACAATGATAGAATGCCCAAATTTTTAATAGGGAAAATTATTTGGGAATTTTGCAACCTAGATGTAAAAGGAAAGTTTATGTGGCCAAATTTCCCCTGTGTTTCTTCTCTATTATGTTCCATTCCCAAGTATTAAGGTTTTCAAGGTTCCTACATAAAAGGTTTTTCCTTTTTTTATCTCTCTCTCATATACATGCATGGTCGAACAATAGTACTAGGCCTAATATCTTAGGGAACCAACTAAGGAGTATCAACCATACTCTTAGTTTCACTACTCGATTACCTAGGTACTAGAGAGTATTATTTCGAAGTAATATTATTGGTGCCATTGTATTATTTAGGTGGTTAATCAACTGATCTATAGCTACTTTTAAGAGATCCAATGTACTCTTGATATATGTGTAGGTACATGCGAGTGATGGTCGTGTATAAGTGTTTTTTGATGTGATACTACTCAAAGGGATACCAAAATGGGTGATATAGGTTTTTAACAAGGTGAAATGTTTATTTCGAGTACATGAAACTGTATGTATTTCCTACCTGTAGTCTTCTCCAACCACAATTATACTCATCAAATGATAGATCTTTATTTTTTAAATATGTCGACAATACATGTCTCTATCCTTAATTTATTTTTTCCACAGTTTCTAGGATACCACATGTAAGGTACCATAGAAAAGTGCAAAGTGTTAGGATACCAAAATGATAGGATACCACTTGTAAGGTACAATATGTATTATAATAAGCAAAAGAATAAATATTATGATAAACACTAACAAAACAAAAAAATATAGACACCAATAACACCAATAATGATACCTCTATTAATGGAAATCCAAGTTCACTTGTGTATTCAAGGGAGAAAATTCTAGCAGAGAAATTATCTATTACAATCATCCTCAAGACAAGACTTTCTCATGCCTTCTACTCCTATTCATATTAATTCTACATTCAAAAGAACATTGTACAAGAATATTTTTCTAGAAGCATGGACTTATGTTATGTCTTCTTACATTAGATGCATTCACATTATTATCTAGGCCTTATTTACTAATGTCGACCATTATTACATAGAAAACATATTATTCTACCTACATGAGGGTTAGGGAGTTTAGATCCCTAATAAGAGTTCTCCCTTCTCTTTAGCTAGTGATGCAATATGTAGGATTGTGTTAGACTATCGATCTATGGAATAATTGCCTTCATTGCAGTAGCTACTAAGGTAGATAACATTGTAGGACAGGACTTTGATACTCGAGAGGAGATATATGGATGTGATAGAGATGCTAGTGATTCATTGATATGGTACAGGGCCAAAGGATGATTAGGTTGTGTTGGTGAAAAAAAGTAAGAAAAGGATGATGAGAGGTAAGATGGTTATTTCCATCACATTTGGGACAAACTGTGTAGTTGTTAGTTGAGTTTAATCTCTTAGAAAGTAGATACTACCTTGAATCCTAAGAACATATATACTTTATGTCCCTCTCTATTATACATATATGTCAACCGACTACTTAAAATATATCTCTCATTACAAGTGGTAGTTATAAAGCTCATATGGATCAAGACCTCCTTGTTCTTAGTCTTAAGGATCCAAAAAATGGGCTCATCCTAAGGCAATTATGGTTTCCATAGAAATGATATTGGCTTATCTCTAGGGTTCCTACAAAGCCTAAGTTCAAAGAGCCATAAGTTTTAAGAGGCTTCATTGGAATTCCTCCCCTCATCTATCTCCAATGAGGAGGACCTCATGGATTTCATGCAGGATTCGTTGGACAGGTGATTCTGTAATATCCCTTTTCAAATAGGATCTCCAGAAGAGGAGGCTTAATGGTGTAAACTGCCCCATTAGACTATAGCCAGGGCCAAAGAGGGGTAAACAGGGTTACTAGAGGTCACTCTAGTCATAGGTGTTATATTTGGAAAGTGACATTGAGCTAAAAAGGGTTAAAAGAGATTTTAAGTCATTATGTGCTAAAAATAGAAGTCAACAATGAATTAGGGTTTCAATGGTGATTTAGGGTTTTGGAAGTTAACAACGAATTACGGTTTCAGCATGATTTAGGGTTTTGGAAATCAACAACGAATTAGGGTTTCAGCATGATTTAGGGTTTTGGAAATCTACAAAGGAAGGGTCAGCGACCTAATTCATGATTATGCAGATTAATTCTTGTCATTGAGGAGAAGAGGGGCATCTCAGGAGAGATAGTTCAGTGTATTCCAAGAGGAAGACACCAGTTGGATGATTTCGGTGTTGAAAGACACACCCTAGTCACTGGGAAGATCATCCAAGTCTTCCATCATTCTTCATTGATTCTGCAGTGCTCCCATATTTCGGGTATTATCTTTTAGTTGCTTATTTGTATTCTGGCTAAGATCCTTTTGTCTTTTTATCTAGCCGAGTGTTGTTATTGTATTCAACCACAGTTGCTTATTTATATTCCAGCTAAGATCCTTTGTATGTTGATCTAGTCGAGTATTGTCAGTTATTCAGCTGCATTCGGCCATTTTGTAATCCATAGAGATATCATAATACAAAATTTGTTGTCCTTTGTCGCGTTTATTATTTGTATGATCATTTATATGTTGTAAACCTTTGATCCTACACACACATTAACAATGTTTCCTAGACTAGCCAAGTCAGGAACATTACAGTGGTATCAAAGCTTTAGTCCTGCCAGGCTGTGACTAAAGACAATGAGTGCATCAAAAGACCCAGAGGGCCGTGAACATGTAGGTGACGAATATGTCACTTACAAAAGGCATCAAGAAATAAGGCATAGGCCTGATTTTCCCTCTTTTCCTCCTAGCTCAGAGGAAGAGGAAGAGGTACACAAAGAAGTAGAGAGAAGGGCAAAGCGTGAGGTTGAGTGTGAGGCAGAGAGGATGCTAGGAGACAGATATGAGTGACCATAGGGCAGTGGAAAGTCCCCCATAGATCCAGAGGTAGCTTTCATGCAGGTTATCAATGATATGTTAGCTAGTCAATGGACCATGTCTCAGTCCTTGGCACAGGTGGTTGATAGATTGGCTAGAGTGGGCACCCCAGATACACAAGTCCCGCATGCAACACATGGGAAATTGGGAGCAGGAAGTAGACCCCATTCACCCTCTCGCACATACACCTCTGCGAGTAGGATTCCCAGACCCTTGTTTCCCAGTTTCCAGAGGGCACCCCCAGTAGCAGCACCGCCATCGATACCACAAAGGCCACCCACTCATGCTGACGACATTGCAGAGTATAGGAGGGAGTACGCAGCATTAGGTCGTGACTTCCATCAGGACATAACCTTAGTCGAGTACTGTGGAATTAGACTGAGGAACCCCCCGAGAGAGCCGCAGAGGAGAGGACCACAACAAAAGTAGGGGCATAACCTCGATTTCATCCAAAAAGTTGGGAAACTCAACATCCCTTCTTTCAACAAATCCTCCAAATACACGGCCAGAGCTTGGGTATAGAAGCTAGACATGTATTACAAGCTCAACCAAATGACTGAGACAGAGGCCATTAGTTTTGCGACCTTACACTTGGAGGGTGAAGCACATGAGTGGTGGTACCATGGACTGGTAACTTTGGGTCATAGTCGCATCATCTCCTATAGGGAGTTTACAGATAGGCTAATGGACAGGTTTGACAAGAAGGATCCCGAGATACACTTCAGGGATCTAGCCCAGTTGAGACAAACTGGCACAGCAGAGGCATTCATCATAGAGTTTCAGTAGGTAGTCGTGGAAGTGATAGATATATCAGAGCCCGGGTTGATCATGCTATTCACAGAAGGACTCACAGAGCCTTTGAAAGGATGGGTGAAGGCATACAAGCCTCCCACTTTGCAAGATGCCATCCTTTGCCCTCGAGATCTGGCAGACTCAGTGCCAAAGACTAAAACTTTCTCCAAACCATTTTTGCCCTAAAGGGATCGAGACAGGAAGCCATTCTAGAGATAATGGAAGGGAAAGGAGAACTTGGATGATGAGACTAGGTGAGAGCTTATGAGGAAAAAGATTTGCTTCAGCTGCAGAGATCCTTGGGTCCCAGGCCACAGGTGCATGGGAAAGGGAGAGATTCATCATATTGAGGTAGCAGCAGATAGCGTGGACAGTGAGGAGGAGGAGTAGGATAATGGATCCACTAGTTTAGAGGAGGAGTCAGCACCAATGGAGGAGCAGCCTCCTCATAGACCACCGACACCGGCAGGAGCCCATCCTCCAGTAGTCCCACAACCACCGGAATAGGATAACAGGAGGAAACCAACAAAGGGAGGTGTCATAGTGACCCTTTCTGGTGTTCCCAAGTATGATACACTCTGTATCAGAGGGATTATATAGGGGAAACATGCAATCGACCTGATAGATGGTGGGACGACCCACAACTTCATCGACGCTTCACTAGTATCGAGACGGGAACTTCTGACAGTGGAGTGTCTAGATAGAGTTCCAAACTTAGAGATGAAGTTAGGAAACTACACAGTGAGAGACACCTTTTATGTGGTTGACCTCTCAGAAATAGATGTGGATTTAGGAGTTCAGTGGATGATTACCTTGGGAAAAATCACTACCAACTACCAAACCTTGGAAATGGGATTCAGATATCAGGATGGGAAGAAGGTTGTTCTAAGAGGTATGTCAACAAGAGCACCCAGGATAGTTTTAGCCAAGAGGATGGAGAGTATATTTAGACATGGGGAGGTAGCATATGTTGCAGAATGCTTGATCACTACTCAGAAGGATTCAGAAGGTCGACAAAAATACCATACAGAGATCAAGAATTTATTGGGATGACATCAACAGGTCTCTGAGGCAATTCCACCAGGGAGACCACCTGACATAGGGTTTGAACACACCATTGAGTTGGAGGAGGGGGACAAATTTATGATCACCCCCCCCCTATCATCATCCTAGGAGGTTCAAGGATGAGATAGAGAAGGCAATCAAGGAATTTTTGGCGATGGGACACATCAGACTGAGCAGTAGCCCATTTGCTTATTCAGTTGTCTTAGTTATGAAGAAGGATGGCACCATGAGGATGCGCATTGAATACCGAGCCTTGAACAAGAAAACCATCAAGAACCGATACCCTATCCCATGCATTGACGAGTTGATGGATGAATTTCATGGGGCATTTTTCTTCTCAAAAATTGATCTATGCTATGGATATCATCAGATCATCATCCGAGAGCAGGACATAGAGAAGATGACATTTCAATGTCATTTTGGACACTTTGAGTTCCTAGTTATGCCATTTGGGCTAACTAATGCACCTGCTACATTCCAGTCTTGTACGAACCATATATTCAGGGATCATTTAAGGAAATCAGTCTTGGTTTTCTTCGATGACATATTGATCTATAGCCGGTCATGGCAAGATCATATGAGGCACCTCAATGAGGTATTGAGCATCATGGAGGCATAGTCATTATATGCCAAAGAGTCCAAGTGCGAGTTCGGTATGATAGAGCTACTTTACTTAGGCCACATCATCAGTGAAAAGGGAGTATAGGTGCACCAAGAGAAGATCGGGGTCATTCTGGATTGGCTGACTCCCAAGAACGTGACAGAATTGAGGATCTTCTTCAGGTTGTGCAACTATTACAGGCGGTTCGTCTGGGGTTTTTCTCATATTGGAGCATCGCTGACAGATCTTACCAAGAATGGGGCCTTCATATGGACTGAGAAATCACAGGAATCCTTTTATTACATAAAGGAAGTCATGGGCACTTGTCCAGTGTTGGTACTGCCAAACTTCACCCTGCCATTTGTACTATAGTGTGAGGCATATGACGAAGGGATTGGTGTAATTTTGATGCAGGGAGGACACCCCATTGTATTCGAGAGACAAAATCTTAGTCAAACTGAGAGGTTGTACTCCATTTATGACAAGGAAATGTTGGCAATCATGCATGCCTTGACCAAGTTCAGACAATATTTTGTGGGCAGCAAATTCGTGGTCAAGACCGATCACAATAGTTTGAAGTATTTCCTTGAACAGAAGGACCTCAGTGAGCGCCAATAGAAATGGGTGACGAAGGTACATGCATTAAAATTTGACATGGAGTATGTCAAGGGGAAGAAGAACATTGTGTCGATGCACTATCGAGGAGACCTGCGGCATGTTCTTTGATGGAGATTTCAGCAGATTGGAAATCCCACTTGTTAGTGGAATATTCCAAGAACAAGTTCGCTTGTGAGGTGATGGATGGGAAGATACATGATGATCGGTATAGGTTCATTGACGATGTTATATTTTACAAGGATAGAGTCTACTTGGTGCTAGATTCAGGGCTTAAGAAGAAGATCCTCACCGTAGTTCATGATTCACCTCTGGTAGGCCATTAGGGGTTTTTCAAAACCTATAGACAGATCAGAGAGAGGTTCTCATGGAAGGGGCTCAAACAAGACGTTATGAGAAACATCAGTGAGTGTGTGACTTGCCAGCAGAATAGGTTAGAACATGCTCTTCTAGCAAGGCTACTTCAACCACTCCCCATTTTAGAGCAGAAATGGGAGAGTATATATATGGACTTCATCACCTCTCTACCCAAGGTCCAGGGTAAGGACTGTATCTATGTAGTGGTCGACAGATTGACCAAGTTTTCTCACTTCTACGCCATACCGATAGAGTACAACACAGTTCAGGTAGCTGAGATTTTCTTCAAGGAGGTCTTCAGACTGCATGGGTTGCTGAAGAACATCGTCAATGACAAGGACAGTCGGTTCATAGGGACATTTTGGAGAGAGTTGTTTCGGTTGGTGGGGATAGAGTTGACACCTAGTACCAGCTATCACCCTCAGACAGATGGGTAGACCGAGATTTTCAACAAGTGGGTTGAAGGGTATTTGAGGAACTATGTAGGAGGACAGCAGAGAA
>SNQJ01S0015621.1:7717-34535 GCA_010110895.2 Picea sitchensis | reverse complement strand
GAGCTAAAAAGGGTTAAAAGAGATTTTAAGTCATTATGAGCTAAAAATAGAAGTCAACAGTGAATTAGGGTTTTAGTAGTGATTTAGGGTTTTGGAAGTGAACAGTGAATTATGGTTTCAACATGATTTAGGGTTTTGGAAATCAACAGTGAATTAGGGTTTCAGCATGATTTAGGGTTTTGGAAAGCTATAAATGAAGGGTCAATGAACTAATTCATGATTATGCAGATTATGACTTGTCGTTGAGGAGAAATGGCACATCTTAGGAGAGATAGTTCAGTGTATTCCAAGAGGAAGACACCAGTTGGCTGATTTCGGTGTTGAAAGACACACCCTAGTCACCGGGAAGATCATCCAGGTGTTCCATCATTCTTCATTGATTCCGCAGTGCTCCCATATTTCGGGTATTATCTTTTAGTTGCTTATTTGTATTCTGGCTAAGATCCTTTTGTCTTTTGATCTAGCCGAGTGTGGTTATTTTATTCAGCCACAGTTGCTTATTTATATTCTGGCTAAGATCCTTTGTATGCTGATCTAGTCGAGTATTGTCAGTTATTCAGCCGCATTCGGCCATTTTGTAATCCACAGAGATATCATAATACAAACTTTGCATTCCTTTTTCGCTTTTATTATTTGTATGATCATTTATATGCTGTAAACCTTTTATCCTACACACACATTAGCAACATTTCCTAGACTAGCCAAGTCAGGAACATTACAGATTCATAAACTGCATGGATATTCCACTCGATAGTTCATCACAACATATTTTAGATTCTTTAATTACTCAGTTTTCTATTTAAAATGTATGAAATAGATGAAATGAAAAAAAATAGAGAACATAAATAAATTCTCACACACCATACACAAATAAACACAAGGTATAACTTGGGAAACCTAATACGGGAGAAAGTAAATTAAAGTACAAATAAAGATGCACTCTTTGTGGAGTTTGTGTTGATATTGTGGCTTGTATGGATGCTAAATAATCTCTCCTCCTTCGCTATTCTTTGAAAATACTAGTCCTAGGTTTTCTTCTCAACGATGGAACAAATATAGTGCTAAATATTGGAACCCCTTCTCTTCCTAGTGACCCGATATTTAACATGGCATGTTATCCATCTAGGGGTAGGGTTTTGATTTCCTCAACCCTCAGTTGTGATAAGATTTTGGAGCTTCTAGAATATTATTGAAATTACATACATGGATAGCCCCATATGCATGAGTAATGTGGTATTACATGACATCCACTCATACCATGGTAGTCAAGACGGTAGGTCAACTTGTGTGAGGAATAATGTTTTCATACAAACTATGACTGAAATGATTTTTGCACCATTGGAAAGGTCACGACATGTAGAATATCCTCAAGGGGTATAATATTTGACCTGCAAAAAATCCATTTAATGCATCAAAATGGATCAGAAGGTTTCAAACCCCAATTTTCCAAATTGCGATCTTCCACTAAAATGACCTTACAGGCTAATTCCTCCAATTGTTTTCACTCTGAAAGCATTGAGATAGATAAAAATTGGAGGAACCTTCCAGAGCCATATCGAGGAATTAAACTATTGTTTTTGGGGTTCTAGTTTTTAAAAACTAACCCCACACCCTTGATGATGTTGTACACTCCTATATCTTTCCAACAGTATAGACCATGTGTCAATCACAATTGGTATGAAAAACTTATTCCTCTCGCAAGGTGACCTATCATGTTGACCACCATGGTACAAGAGCATGCCATTTCAACCACATTTACTCATTCATATGGGGCTATCCACGTGAGGAATGTCAAGAATATTCTATAAGGTCCAAAAACTTATAACAAATGAAGGTTGAAGAAGTCAAAACCCTAACCGTAGATGACTATTGGACTATGTTAAATACCAGGCCTCTAGGAGGAGAAGGGGTTCTATTCTATGTTATTGTATTTTGTTCCATAGTAGAGAAGAACAAGTGGGAGTGGGATGTTAAAGTGATGACTTATTTCCAAAGGCTTTCTCATGTTCTACAACTTTCTCCACCAACTTCTGAAATGTGATGGATTTAAGTTGACCAATTTCTTGGAGTGATTCAAGGTAGTGAGAATAACTAGGGTAGAGGGCCTTAATGAAAGATGTGAGAGGAATGTACATGTTAACTCTAGTGGTTTCAATGTCATGCATCGTGGCTTTGATTTCTGAATATAAAACCTTAGCGTTATCATTCTTCATCTCTATATATCCTAGCATAAATCTAAGAAATAGGTTGTAACAAATGATAAATGTAAATAAAAAAATGATTAGATTGAGTAGGTATAACCACTCCAACCATTTACCCATTATATATATAACCCTAAAGATGGAATAAAAAGACGATTGGATATCCTTCCCAAATACTCTCCTTCTTTCTTGGGTTATGCCTGTCTTGATGTGAATTCCAATGTAGTCTCTCTTGAATGTTGAGTCAATTTCCTAAACTACAACATTTTGGTTCTCATGTGACTTGAACCTGGACAATTTTCTAGATATGCTCGTGGATGTGGCTCATAGCTTAAGATTTCTCATTAAATGCTCATGGATGTTAATCGACTACTACTTATATTTAAGATTTTGTGCATGAAAAATGATAATAAAGAGCGAATGGAGTGGTTTGTCTCTGGATGAGATGAAATATATGGAGATCAAAAAGACTTGCAATCTCAAAAGTTCACTCATGGATGTTGGTGGATGCTCGTTGATGGATCGACGATGCACAAGAAAAACAAAAAATGCTATGAAGGATTCTCTAAATGGTAATTGTACTCCTCTCGAGGTAATTCTGTCAAACAAGGTATATAAGTACAATAAACAAGGGAAATAACTGCAAAGAAGTTATTCCCTGCCTCGTATATATTTATTATAGATTGGTCTTTAAGCTGTTAATAGGAAAGGCGATGAAAACAATGATATAAATAAGAAAAACTATATACTCGACTTCTTATGACGGATTGATATGTGGTAATGAAGAAAGCATATTGGCAATCAAACAAATATGGTAATCATCATCAACAGAGTTGAAGCAAACACAAACCAACAGTGTTTAACAAATACGATAATCATCATCAACAGAATTGAACCAAACACAAACCAATAGTGTTTAGCCATTTTGGATTCTCTCTTTTTTCCAAATATTTTGGTACAAGAAGGAAATTATTGATCGTTTTAATGTCATATTCCAAATTTGGCTCCTTTAACAAAAATTACACGTTTTTGAATTGATGGCGAACAATCATATTATAAATGGCACATTGTATTGGAGTGGTTTAGAAAAGTTTGAAAACTACTCAACCGAAAAAATATTAATTTAAAGGGAGATAATTTTTTTCTTGATGAAGAGGAGGGGAGGGTCGAATGGAAAACAAGTTGCCAGACTTATATAAGAAGAGATTAATAGGACTAGGAATCAACACATCAAAAACACTCTGTCATTAGCCTTCACTTTCTCTAGTTTTTCGTTCGCATTAATCATTCTCAATTCTTTCACCCATTATTGGCTCTTAATATCAATAGAAAAATATGACATGGAATGATAATCACAACAAACCCCATGGAACACCATAATTGATAGTTATTAACTAAAAATACATGCTTACTTCCCAGACTCGAAGATAGATGTATAGCTCCCTTTATATAGAGAAACTTGACAGATAAATACATATTAAGTGAAGAAGGGTTCATAAGAGAACTAAAACACATAATAAATAAAGTTACTAATAAAAGAGAGTGTGAGAATATCATCCTTCCACGTGGGAGCAATCAATTCAATACCCACTGACCACTTTCTCTCTTCATTATTAGGATTTCCACCATTAATAAATACACACTTAATTACCTTCCATTTCCAATTCACTTAGTACATATTCATTTATTGCATTTATTGACTGTCAGATTGCTCCTCTCCAATACCAACAAAATTTAATTCATCCTGTGACCACTTTCCCAATGGATAGCTTTATATATTGTCAATTTGCCAATACCCTTCATGAACGCCCTTAATTTCATGTTATTAGCTAAACAAATCAGTCACCTATTCTTCTTAACTTAATGTGAATTCAAATTAAATTCATAATATCCATCTCATTTAATGCTAATACCCTTGAATTATGGATGAAAAAAAAGTACAAATCTCATTCCAATCTAATAGCACATGTTTATGGTAATATAATGGGTGAATGATTACAAGGTAGTATCTTACTATCTAACCATGACATGTAAACATGATGAAAGCAATGATAATTGAATAAATGGTCAATATTTTTCTAAACTAAGTAATTATTATTGTACTAATTCCATGATTTATATTTTTTTTATATTAGTTGGCATTTTGTGCTAACATACAACCCAAAATTGAATATGGTCGAAACTTTATCATAAGAACATAGTATTAATATGGAATACAGAGGCGATCAAATTCACAAAGCATCCCACGGAAAAATACAAAATCGAATGCTCTAACATATGTTCCTGTACATTTTAATGAAAATCGATCCCGCTTGATATCAAACGTTCAACAAAATCATAATACGCATACGCATGAGGTTTACACTTTAAAGTGGATATTGTTATCACAAATTGCGAAACCTGTATTTTTTGAGGGGCAAAAGTATTTCACTATTTCCAAAGAGTAGATACAATTTTTTTAATGTTTATTTGATCTACTTTGGAATGACGCATGCTTCGAAACAATGCGTTTTTTTATTTTCATAGTAATGTGGGAATGGAAAGAACGAAGTGTGAAGAACATGGATATTTTTCACAAAGAAATAGTCACACTATGAAATAGATTTGATATAAGAATCAATCTGGTACTGTAGCCACATATCTTCGCTCTCACAGGAAGGCGGTTTCTTAAAATATTACGACTTTTTGAGTTCCTAAAGTTATAATAAGGAGTAACGGAGAGTAGAGAAACACCTTCAAGATCTTAATAAGAAAAGATAAGGTGACATGTGCCTTCCTCGAGTCCAGGAATTCAGTTCCCACCTCGAAGATAGAAAAAGGTTTAGTAAGCGCCACATATCACCCTTGCATGTGACTGTCAAAACTTATGGCACTCCCTGCAAGAAACAAAATAACGTCGTATCCTTCATTCTACCCAAAGATCGAATTTTATGGCCAAAAAAATGGAATCCTTCATTCTACCGAGAGCTCAAATTTTACAGCCAAAACTAATGGAAACCCAGAGCATAGAGGAGGATACTAGTTTGCCCAAAGCTCCCTTACTCTGTTATGCAGATTTCTGGTCCCTTGAAGAATATTAATGGAAATAAATGAAGAATTTTTATGATATTTATCGGCGAGGCTACCGTTGGGCATGAACTCGTACAGGAAAACAAGAGAATTTTGTTTGTCAGCCCATAGCATCGAGTTATTTATTCTCAACGGCTATGACATCCCTTCCCGACATCTTCGCTTCGTGAAGATCCAATGAAAGCAGAGGATGGATGGAAAACACCCCAGGAATGCTTTGTAGGTAGTTGAACTTTAGTTGTAAGAAGATTACAAAGTTCACATCATCTACAATCTGGAAATCATTACACAGAGAAAACAAATTTAGATTTAAGTTTGTACAATAGGAATAGTCTATTGAAATTCAACACCATGACAACTTAGATATCCAGAGATAAAAGTCTAGTCTATTCAAATTCAACACAATAACAAGAGAGATATCTAGCTATAAAAGGTCAAGGTATGGTACCTGTGTATTTTCTTTTTTACACATAGCGAAGGTATATGTATATGTATATATATGTATATATATATATATATAGATAGATAGATAGATAGATAGATAGATAGATAGATAAAGAAAAAAAAATGACGATGAGGAAAAGTATGGTAAGAATAAAAATCTCGGATGAATTTGGTTGTGTATTAACAGATAGGTATTTCCTTGCAACATGGCACATGTATTTCACCTACGGACTTTGGCAGGCGCCCAAATTCCTTCTTTTCTTAAATTACTGCTGCTAGATAGCAGGTCCAATTCCTTCGGGTAATTGCTACCAAGGCGGAATCATTACGGCCATGTGCAAGGAAGACGCCAAATGGGACAGGAGGGACTAAGACACAATAATCCAAACGCATGTGTTAGCCCTTGGTTCCTTCGACGCCATTATGCCCTCAGTATCTGGGGCCGATATGAAGGAACATATGATGAAATTCCAGTGCACTGCACATGTTTTCAGTCTAACCAAGGACAAAGGAAATGACAACATTGACCGAGATATGGACGTGCATTATAACCTCATGGATTCTTTCAATAAAGAGAATTTGGACAATGGTTTGGTGAGGGCTCTCAAAATCCTCATTGTTGCAGAACGCATCACAATGACGGTCGCGTGTTGAAGATCAAAGGGTCCAAAAAGACAACCGAGATAGATAAATACGTGCATGAAAATAGAGGTTGGTGTCCAGTGATATCTGCAAATCAAATGGGAAGTTGCAGAATGGGAGTACATCCTGCGACTGCTTGTGTCGATGAGAATGAAAAAACATGGGAAGTTGAAGGCTTGTGTTTTCCCTACTACACTTGGTGTAAATCCTATGATTACTGTGGAGGACATTGTTCTCTGCATTTCTCGATAGGTCTCACAATTCCTACAACAAAAGAATCCCTGGTGCAAAACCATTCCTTCCAAAGGGCTACTTGAGCTCCCAGTCTTGGATCGTTTGAATCTCTAAGTTGGAGAGAATCCTTGGGTCCCTGCGGCACCCGAAATTACCTTACCCACACAGAGAGGATCTTCCACAAATGACCACGGCTATGACTATGGGTCTGTCTCCTTTGTGGTTTCGGGCTCCGTGGATATTCTGAATCCTTTCTTCACTCCTCCCCAAAGTGCTCAGCTCTGATTCTCCGAACTTACACCACGCGTCTCCTCAGATTCGTCGGCCCCATAATGGTTCATATTTTTTGAATCGCGGAATTCCAGATCTTTCATTCATAGCCTCCAATATCCCGACTTCCGAACTCTTGGATCCTCGTCACCATGTGTTCTCTTGTGGTCAACAGTCGAGATTGAATCATGACTTCGGGTTTCGCGACCTGACTTTCGTCAAGTTTCCAACTTGTCGAACTACGAACTATCGAAATACTTCACAACTATCCTCTATGTAGATTTACCATATCTAACGGTCTGGAATCATTCTTCTCTTTCGGAGAACGAATCTTTCACTCACTGGCTTCGATAAGAAATTCAAGGTCTCCTTTCCTTGAAACTTTCCACCGCTCTCCCTTCTGAGGTTTCCTCCTTTGATTTGTTCTCCGGAGAAATCTCTTTGACTCCTAGTCAAATTCCTGGCCTGTGCACACTTTGTAATAGACTTCTCTCCTCACTCTCTCTTTTGTGAATGATTTCACACTCCTTGCAACTGTCGATGCACTCCTTGCAGATGTGTACGTTTCAATATCTCTCCTGAGATTTCGAGTCTCAATAGAGTCAATCACGCACTCCTTAGTAATGCTATGCACACCTTGCACTCGCTCAATGAATATAATTCATTGGAACTATCTACCTCTCGTGAATGACTCATACATTCAACAAAGAAAATGTAGTCATGGGTTCAAAAGCAGAAATAACAGAAACTCTACCATTCATTCAGATAGATACACCCATACACACATTTGGGACAATCTACCTCTGTTATATTCATCCAACTGAAACTTACATACACTCATACAACTTTCTCTGAATCTCCCAACTCTTAGCTTACAATGGCAATATACACATACTAGATTCAACAACATCCCAACCTATATTCGACAACAACAACTACTGGGCAATATTATAAAGCTTTATACAAAGAGATGCTCTTCGAGCATTCCCTCCAACTACTCTACGCTACCTTAAATGGAATTAAATGACATCAACTACTTAACGTCTATTACAATAAATATTGTGTCAAACAAATAAGAGCGCAAGCTCCAAATCTGTATTGCGATCCGATTCTTAAAACAAAATACATTGCCCCATCAACTTTCTTGATGGCTCAACCTTGAAACATTTAAAGACATTTATAACTCAAAAATTATGTCATATATCACATTGATACATTGATCAGTTTTGAAATTCAAAATATTTCAAAATACGCATTAGTGCACCCAGTTGTTCTCCACGTTTGTGCTTTGCTGGTGATGCTCCTGCATCAAGCCCCCTCCTCCACTTTCTGATGGAGTCGATACGAAGTATTTTATAAGGTAAGGCAAATGATCTGGAATGCATCCATGCAGATGCACAATCACAAGTATACACTGCAAATTCTAGACATGCATCGACTGTAGCGTCGTGAGAATGGAGTGCAGGTGGACATGAATGCAACTTCCTAAATTTGTTTTATAAAAATAATTTTTAATTTTAATAAATAATTTAAAATAATCACATACACCACTCCAAATAATGTCACATCCAAATTATTTCAACCAATCCAAAATTCAATGGAGAAAATTTAAAAAATAGAAAAATGTATTGTATTTGGTTAAAAATTTGAAATAATAAATATATACGTAATAACCTTGTAATATAATTTAAATATTCCACAAATATACTAATTAGCCCTAGCCGAAGGCAGGGACTAATAATGAATGTTGCAAGCTGCTTTTTGCATGGTAACGATATATGATATTGTTTTCTGTGGATCTTCCAACAAGATTGTTAAGTTTGAGAAGAGAAGAACGTAATTTCATTGCGTAGTGGTTTTCAATAAACTGTATTGTTGCATTCTATTACAATCTAAGCTCAGATCAAGAAAGCGCACAGTATGTATTACTTCATGCTAGAAGCGATGATACTCGCATTTTGGGCGTGTTATCCATTTAATTAAAAAAGCCTGTGAACTAAAGAACATCTAATAGTTGAGAAGAAAATAGCTAGCTCGTTGGTGCATGTCAAGAATCATTAGTTTATGTATGTAAAGAAAATAATTGGCTTGCTATTTTTGAAAGAAACTGTAAAAATTGTTGCAAGATGGTTCTTTTATTCCCGTTTATGAGAAGATTGCGAAAGTATTGCACAAAGGAATCCTAGAGATTTTTTCTGCTCTCATAACCCTATGCAAACATATATTGGGCCGACCTATTCACTACTTGAAGTTCGACCAAAATGGCTTTGTCGATATGGAGATATTGCACATATGCAGAAATATCTCATGTGGACTATGTTGGTGACTGATAGAAATTGAATTCGTGCCGCAACAAAGTCATTTTGAAGCCAATAAGTAAATTTTGAGCCAATTTTTGAAGCCAATGAGCATTGACCTTAAAAAATAAGTAAATTTTGAAGCCAATTTTCGATATGTACAAAGAGACCACATAGGATCGATTGACCTCGAACACATATGTAAAATCCATCGGCCTGCCACATGGAAGCTGATTGAAATTCGGTCAATGAATTATATGGTATGAATAATTTTCTTAAAACATATTCAAAGATGAAAGGATTATAAAAAAAGGTGGAAATATTCCCAATAGAACCATGGTTGTAGAAAGCACATCAAATTGGAGTTTTAATCTACACAAGAAAATTAGATTGATATATTGGTGTGAAATAATTTCAATCTAGAGTTGGATGAGAGTACACTTGGCCAAGAAGATGGGTACATACTTTCATAAAGTAAATTAATTATTGCATTAGTAAAAAATTGTGGCATTGATATTAAAATGTCATGAAGTATTTGGCCGAGAGTTATGAAGGGTATGAAGTTTCATCAATTGAAATAAATCAAATATAGGGGAAATGGAGTCTTGAAGAGGAAAATACGTTACATGAAGTTCATCTTATGTCAAGTTGAGTCTGTAATTTAGTTGGAAAAAAATAAAAATTGATCTTTATGTTTTCGATTGATTGTTGGCACATCAGTCAAGGAGGGGGTTAAAGCGTGAAGGGTACTCGAAGTGTCTTTTCCATTGAATCGTTAAGCCAAGTCATAGTCAAATTGTCCTTCATGTAACATCAAATGCAGACTTAATGATGCACATGTTGGAAGCGATTAAAGAAATTCAAGAAAGAAACATCATCGGAGAAGAGACACACACATAAGAGCTTCAAATACAAGATGATGACAGAATAAATTTTGAATTGATTGAGCCCCTTGGTATAAAAGTGGCAGAATAATTCTTGGATTGTAACCTTGGAAACCAGGAAGCATAGAAATGGTAGGTTGGCAAGTGCGAGATGAACCCAAGACGAGTCACTCATCACTCCAAACGCACCACATAGAAGTGTAACAATAGGATCAAGAGCATCATTTTTGGGTGGGAGAAAAGTGCTCATAGACTCCTTGAATGCACAAATATCTACCGGATTGAAGACAAAGGCTAAAGAGTAGCATGCCATCAATTATCTGCACACTTGTTTGGGACAAGCAAAGAATTGAGTGTGTGGGAGATATTTAGGGGGCCTCTTAGGTCCTAATAGTCATCACATATATGTTATTGTACATTAGACTACATGATAATATGTCATAAAGTAGGAATACATATAATAAGTGGATAAATCTAAGAAAATGTTTATAACAAATGGTAAATGTAACTAAATAGAGAATTAGTTGGAGCATGTATAACCACTCCAATCATTTACCTATTATATAAATAACCCTAAAGATGGAATACAAAGAGTGGTGGATATTCTTCCCAAATACTCTCCTTCTTTCTTGGGTTATGTCTGTCTTGATGTGAGTTCCAATGTAGTCTCTCTTGAATGTTGCCTCAATTTCCTAGACTACAAGAGTACAACATGTTTGGTCTGCTACCTAGTCTACAACTCTTGGACTTTGATTCTAAGAGAGAACATTGAAAGCATGATTATGCTTCTTCTTCAGTGATATTAAGGACTACTAGTTCTTTGCAAATGCATTTCCATAGGTCATTAAATATCAATTTGTTTTTCAGTGAGACTACTACTTCTTTGCAAATGCATTTTCATAGGTCATTAAAGATCAATGTGATTTTGATCTTCGTGTACCGTTCTCTATAGTTTTATTTTTGAGTTAACAGAGGTCGACAATGGAGATGAGAGAATGCATTTTCTTAGTGTGTAGCAAGGTAATGATATTGCATAAAGAACACATTGTTGTTGCACCAAGAATAATGAACATCTCTTGCACCAAGAAGGGCTATGCTTCAATCCACCCCATTATGCTTCAATGTATAAAAAATGGCACTTACCACCTCAAGGTATCCATAGACTTTACTTTCTAAGTTTGAGCGTTGAGGGTGTGAAATCACAAGCTAGGGTTTAGGCGCTAAGCGTTGAGGAATGAGGTCTAGGCACGTGAGGAATGACACAACAATATGGTATAACAACTAGAATGGTCACTTGTCCTCGACAACAAGATGGTATAGTAGAAATATATTATACAGATGGCATGAGTTTGATCAGCTGCACGGGCAGGTTGGTAACAACAATATTGAACCTAATGTGAGGCAATATTGAACAATACAACTACCATAGGATCTTCACGTGAGTAGAATCCCGTGAAGAGTGGAGCTAGCGTAGGGTTGTTGAGGGCGTGGAGTGCAGTCAGATATGCATGCGAGCAGAGTCGATGAGTGACACGATGGAGACTGCCAACGTTGCACGCGAGTTGAGAGTTAGTTCGGGAGATTGCAATCCATTGCAGGAAAATTACATGGGTTCCCTCACACACAATTCGACCTAGAGAGCTAGGGTTTTATTTAGGAAAAGTCGGGCGAATGTGTGCTGAAAATAATCAAGGTTTCCAGCAAGTAGAATGAGAGAGGTGTGCCAAGAAAGGAACCCAAACTAGAATGCATTTCCAGAGGGCAGAGGAGCTGCGAGAGAATGCAGTAGGAGGCGTTTTATGTTCGCATAAGGAAAGGAAACACGAGGAATCAAATAATGGCGTTTAATACCATTGTTAGTCCTTGCATTGGAAAAAAAAAACGTAACGTAACTCCACTGATATGCATTGCATTAAAATGAAAAAACTTAAGTCCACTGATTTGCATTGCATTAAAATAAAAGGTGCATAAATACAATCATAATAACTATTGATCTTCTTTAATTTTTTTTATCATTTTTATCATCTGAGATTTTTCATATTTACATTATTATTGCAATAACATTTTTCCAATTATAATTAAATGTAGATTGCCCTAAATTTAAACTGAAATTGAATTCTAGAAATGCTGAAATTAATTGGAATTTTGACCATACAACCAGGCTTGTTCAATCCAGTCAATGCAATAGAAAATCTCATTATATCAAACATATGTCAATAATGATTTCGAAAGCACGAATGCAATAAATTTTCATACCAGAGTTCAGTCACTTATGTATTCATTTAGGGTGATCCCGGCGTGATATGCTAAGCATTATGATTTTAGTTTTAAATCTCAAAAGTAACGGCAGAGAGAAAAAACTGATCACAGTCCACGCCGTGAGAGTGTTGGGGCATCGTAATGGGAATGGCATCCCACTCTCCAAAGAATTCGTGTTGCGCTACTGCTATAAGCGAAGGCTTCAACATGTAGAAAAAATTATCACTGCCAGTACCCTCGGCGGAGGCTTCAACCAAAAAATCTGTCACTCCACGCTACGCAAAAGTTGATCGTTCCTCCAATCTATTAACCTCCTCAGCATTGAAACCACCGATAACGAAGATGTTCCCGTCAATGAAAACACCAAAGCAGGGATCCCGCTCCTCGCTCATATCAGGAAGAAGCTTCCACTCGTCTTCCTCTACATTGTAAACTGCTGCTTCTCGCAGAGCAGTTTCATCGTCTTCCATTCCACCGGCAACGTAAATGAGTCCTTCCGTGGACACGGAGCAAGCGCCAGATATTGTAACCAGCGACATGCCGCGGCTCCACCTAGCTGACAAGAAATCATAGATGAAAACGGTGTGGAGTTTCCCCCAGACGTCGGGGTCCCATCCGCCTATCAAAAGAAGCTTTTGTTTCACACAAACGCAGTGACAATGGAGTGAATTCCATGATGATGGCCAGGGAAGTGGGGAAGGCGAGGGAGTGTTTCACAGGTGCCTTGCAGAGGGTCATACACATGAATCACAAACTGTAGATCAGTAGTAGCGTCACTATAACGATATTGCCGAAGCTCGATCAAACATATACACTGCTGGGAAATCCCAAGCTTTTTTCTGTCTTCATAGAAGGGGCTGTTCACCGCGGCGTCCCAGCTTCTACAGACGCCTGCAAGGTTGTTGTTGGATGTGTAAGGCACTCTTAGCAGACATTGTAGACTTACGTCCCTTGGAAGAGACGGAAAAAGGTCCATACTCAATGGCACTCAATGGCAGTACCCACTAACCTAGTACAAACTGATACAATTGGAGGGGAGAATGAAGATGAAACTATCGATAGAAAGTTAAAGATTTAAGGTCCATACTCAATGGCATTACCCACTAACCTAGTACAAATTGATACAATTGGAGGGGAGAATGAAGATGAAACTAGCGATAGAAAGTTAAAGCAAATCTTTAGAGACTCTACATTAACCCACTAAACCCTTAAAAATAATACACTAATTTAACTTTTAAAAAAATGTTATTAACTTAAAAATAAGACACTAATTTAACTTTTAAAAAAATGTTATTAACTTGTATGAAAAATCAATAAAATATACATGATTTCAAAGTAGCACTGATGAAAAAAATTAAAATATTATTGATGATGATGATGATGATGATGATTAATGTCCACTAAGATCGAATTGGTCTATCAAACATTAAGAGGGTAAATGATTACTTGCGATTCTTTAGAATTTTTTTTCGACTCGAAAAGCATTAAAAGAAGTTTTCCAAGATCACCATACTTTTGTTGAGTTAAGGGGTCATGAAGGTTGGTAGTGTGAAAAATATTTTGAAAATGAGATTTAATATGGGTATAGGATGGACAATCTAAGAGAAAGTGTTTTTCATCTTCATACTCAATGGCAGTACCCACTTACCTAGTACAAACTAATACAATTGGAGGGGCTAATGAAGATTAAACTAGCGATAGAAAGTTAAAACAAATCTTTAGAGACTCTACATTAACCCATTAAACCCTTAAAAATGATAGACTAATTTAACATTAAAAAAATGTTATTAATCAAAAATCAATAAAATATACATGATTTCAAAGTAGCACCGATGAAAAAAATTAAAATATGATGATGATTAATGTCTACTAAGATCAAATTGGTCTATCAAACCTTAATTACTTGTGATTCTTTAGAAAACAAAATTATGTGCTCGAAAAGCATTAAGAAAAACTTTCCAAGATCACCATACTTTTGTTGAGTTAAGGGGTCATGAAGGTTGGTAGTGTGAAAATTATTTTGAAAATGAGATATAATATGGGTATAGGATGGACAATCTAAGAGAAAGCGTTTTTCATCTTCAACCTTCTTAGTGTCACAGAGGTGATACACTCTTTCATTCCATAGCATTTTAGGAATTGACCAGCACCGAGTTTCACTATGGAGCTCGTGAGTATTTGTTCTTATCTTAGCAATGATTATTTTCCTCTTTACACTTGGAAAAACACATAGATAATTTTGATCTTCTAGATTAGGGTTTATTACATCCTTATAATACCTTAATTTTCTTTTTTTCCTCTAACTCTTTATTACACCACATTTTCTCCTTAAATTTATATTTGACAATAGCATCTTTATTCTCCGAAATAGTGTCATCCATGATTCGCTAATAGTTTAGACAAGACCGGGCATCTTTATGCCATCCTCACTTGAGTCGATGGTGGTTATGACTCGATTTTGAAGCAATTTTAGGAAGCCTCTTGTCTTCCATATTATTTAACTTGTTCTTATATATTAGGTATCTAGTCATAATGATGCTCTCAATGAGGGAGAGTATTGTTTCTAATAGGAGGATGGGATAGGGCGTATTTCATTTAATTTTGAGATTATAGGTTACAAAATTCTTGTGTATTTGCTCTATCTTTCTCCAAGATTCATGAGAGATACTACAGCCCCAGATTTCACATCCATAAAGAATAACAGGTGTGAAATGAGTCTCAGATAGGAGTTTCTTCTGATCCCAACTTGAAAGATCAACTGATTTACAATTGTTTTCAAGCCCATAATAAGATTTCCATCCCCCAATAATCTTTTTCTCAATGCTATAATTCCAATTGAGCTTGTGGTGAATATCAATTCCAAGATATTTTTATGAAGTCACTTCCTCCAAGTTGTTTTTGTCAGATACAAAGGTACCATAGGGGATCTTATTGGATTTAATAATCATGAACTTAGTCTTATCAGTATTAATAGTCATACCCACATTGGAGAAAAAATCCTTGAGGGTTCTTAGTTGGTTTTCAAGATCATGGGGATTCCTTTCGATCAGAATGATATCATCGACATAAAGAAGAAGATTGATGACTATACCAGTGAGAGTAGGGCCAACACAACGTGATTTTTCCAAGCAATCTCTTTTGACCAGCCCTCGGTGTTTTTAAACTTATCAATAATGTTCTCATACATCCTTATTTCAGTAGCCCTCAACTCAAGAGGAAATTTTATCTCTTCCAACCTATTTCAATTTTTTTTCCTAATAACCATGTCAAAATCTTTTCTAAAGTCAACAAAACAACATAAAAGATTTGTTTTAGCATTGCAGAAGTCCTTTCCAATGATTATAAAGGTAACAAGATGGTCCAAGGTTGAATGATATCTCCTAAACCCGGCTTGACCTTTAACTCTTTTACTGTGACATTCTAGCCAAAGGCTAATCTTCTTTTCCAAAATAATTCCATAAAGTTTGGCTAAAATGGGACTAATCATAATGGTCCTATAATTAGAGGGAATGTTTCTATGCCCATTTTTAAAAATAGGAACAATGAGACTTTGCATCGAGGGTTTAGGGAAGCCCTTCTTGACTGCTAAATTGAAGAGCTTGTGTATGTGAGGGATAAGGATTGGTCCTCTGATTTAAAAAAATTCATCTTGGTAGCCTTCAATGTCCTTAGATTTCCCATTTGAAAGTCGCTTAACCCCGAACTCTATGTCATATAAATAAAAAATTGCTTCCTTTGTAGGGACAATAGGAATGGTTTCAATGGAATTAGGGAACTCATAAGAGATTTTAATGTAGGAATTCCAATCCCTTAAGGGAATCCTATTATTTTCTTTAGTATTGTGTTTTCGAGTTTGTCTCTAGAACTTCTTAGGATCCATCTTATATAGTTGTGAAAGTTTCTCTTGGCCATGAACATTTCTCAAACTATATGGAAACTACATGAAGTCATCTGGTTGGAGTTTGGCCACTTTATTAGTCCTTTGAAAATTATTAGGTCTTGAGAGCTATAGAGCTTAAACAACTCAGTACGAAACATAACATTTTAAAAAAGTAATGCTAGGTAATTAGATTATTATTATAATAATTTTGTTTGGTTTATGAGCAATTTTTATTTTTATAATAGTTTAAACACTTAAAAGTAAGTTTTACTAAGCAACAAAATATTGAAATTCAAATATGTTTTTCATATAATATTTCCAATGTCCATGCATTTAAAAGTCTGTGTAATAGTTTTCACTAGTTATTGCTTTTAATGTAATTTAAGGGTGTTGACCGGCATAATTTTAGGTGGAAAATATTGTACATGAACATATATTTAAAAACAATTGTGATAAATGAATGAACAAATTTTTTTATAATTTTTTTTCGAATATTAATATTGTTTATATTAATATTTGTAAGTGAAAAGTAATATTGTAAGTTTTGTTGAAAAAGACAAACAACAGAAACTATGCAATTGAAGGCTTCTAGGGTTTCTATTCAGTGCCTTAGCTTTGAGCTCACCATCCACTTGGTTCGACCATGGCCGTCGTGGAAGGGGGGCCCAAGGCCCCGCTTATAGCAAGGTTGTTTGTCATGATCTGGGCAGTGGGATCTTTAAGGGACCACATTTCGAACCACCAAAAAAAATCAGAAATATCCTATGGGAAGAAGACTCGTCGAAAGAGAAACCCATGGAAGTAAATCCAGACCCAAATGATGCAAAAGCAACGCCTACAACCCCCAAATATGTGATAAATACACCCATATCAGAAGACTAAAAGAAATACATGTGAGATTACGCACTGATAGAAACTTTTTGGGTCTTTGGCTCTCGGAAAGGGACCTAGTGAAATGGATTCAAAACTTGTGCAAACCCAAAGGTAAATATTATTTACAACTCGATGCTAAAGGCTTATTTACCATCATCTTACATAATCTAGAAGATTGGAACATAATATTTGAAGGAGGCCCATACTTCTACAACTTGGCAGGGCTCTTCCTTCGTTTCTCGACAGAAAAGTTCAGTCCGAAGAAGGAAGACTTCACACATGATCCAATTTGGTTACGAATCTACTCCATGAGTCTTACGTCGATTTCCATGACTCTTGCTTACTTCCGACATTTTGTGGAATTCAAATAACTTGGTCTCTTATGGATTTTGTTTCTTGTAAAAAGAGAATATTTGGTTGATCTTTCATGATCCTTTCCCATAGCATGCATTTCATGCTACGTCAATTGAGAGCCCTCATGTTCTATGAGAGAACCTTCATGATGAGGGTGAGTTTTGGAGAGGGGGGAAGTTGTTTGAGATCAAATGGATGTGTCCTGAGTTTACTAGGAAGTGGCTTATTTGTTAGATGAGTTGTTGTTTTGGTTTTTTGCCCCTTTTATTCTAATATTTTGTGGGTTTTCATTGGTCTTTAGGAGGCCCTCATTGGATTCCTAGGCCGGAGTTATCTTTGACTGATCTACTCACTCAAAATTTAAGGAAAACTTTATGCAGTTTGCATAACTCGTCTGGTGGGATTGTGTAAAGCTCTCGTTTCTTATAGGCCTGTTCCAGATGTATTGGGTCAATTCCTGCTAGGTCTTGGTCTTCGAGGTAAATGTCAGGGTCCTCAATGTTTATTCCTAGACTGGCTGGTAGAGCGGTATCAAAGGAATGATAAGAGGATCTTAGTTATAAGGTGGAAGATCCGTTGATTTACCTTTGGAGTTCGAGGAGGGAGTCTATTCAAATGGATAAGTTGAGGGGTTGAGGTGATTCTCTAGGATCTGATGTATGGCTTCAAAGGATTTACTAGTATAGGGGCCAGACAAGGCAGGAGGGGCTTCTTTTCTTCTTGGTTTCCTGCAACGGCCAGTGACTTGAGTGTAACCATCCTTGGCTTTATTAGAGGGTGTGGGATCTGCCTTACTAATGTTACTAAGAGTGAATTCATGAAAGAGATGGCCATGTCCATGGAAGTTTCTACAGTGGAATGGTATGTGCTCATAGTCTAGGGTTTGGGACCATTCCTCTTTCTGATATTCCAGAGTTATGGAACCAGGTAGGGGTTTGTTCTGAAGCTTTGATCTAGACTGAACGTTTTTGTCGAGAAACGAAGGAAGAACCCCGTCGAGTTGTAGAAGTATGGGAGTGAGGAAGTTAGTGGTTGAAATCACAACCATTGTTTTATTGGGACGACTAAGAATATTCCATCAATATTTAATCTTGTCCATCCAAAACTGATTAAGCACTAAAAACCTATTAAATTTTCCCATTGTCAATAGGTGTATGTGTAATTAACTGAAATTACTATTCATATTTAGTTATTAATTAAAAAAAATAACTCTCCAATTAAAATCTAAAACTACCTTTCAAAATATATTTAGAAAAATTGCCTCTATTACCTCATTCACTTTGTTATATGTTAGTTATATTTTATATATATTATATATATTTGTTTTTTTAATTTGTTTGTGTGTTCCTTATTTGTGGAACTACCTAGAGAAAATAGACCCAAGGGCTACCCATGGATTGTATAACTCGACCCAAGGGCTACCCATGGATTGTACAACTCGGCCCAAGGGCTACCCATGGATTTTATCTGGTCCATTGTGTGAAGTAATAAACGACATATGGCTCATCAACACTTCAGTTTTTTGGTTTTTCCAAGTCTATTAATTTAAAAAAATAATTCTCCAGTTAAAAACTACACATGGATTGTTGGGTCTCACTCAATGTTCCATAATCAAAGTTAAATTATCAACCATGGATTATGGGGAAGTACTCTGAGGGATATCTAGATCACATTGCTAATATTTATTCCAACCCTACTTGAAGCAACCTTGGGAAGCCTTTTTTCTTCCATGTTGTTTATCTTGTTATTGTACATTAAGTACCTAGCACAACTGCTAACTCGATGATGGTGAAAACCGAAAGGCTTACGGTTGGTAAGATGAAATGAAGAATATGCAGAAATGAAACGAATAAAGAATATGAAACGATTGATTGTAATTATGTGACTTTCATAAGTAAACGTGGAACAAATGTAAACCTAATATTGTAAAATGATAAAAAGTTACTAGTGGAGTAAATTTTTAATTTCAGTGTGGTTGTCGCCATAAAACATAATTGCAACCTTCCTCTACTCACTTATCCACCTTGGACCTCCCTCCTCTATCCTCCCCCTGGGCATGCAGGGGTGAATGGTTCAAAACTTCAGGAAATTCTCTTGGTTATGCACCTAAAGCCAAGGAGAAAGTTCCTTCGAGCCAGTTGCCACCTTCTTGCCCGACCTCTTCAATTACATCGTCACCCCCGCTTCCTCCTTCACCTACACCTTCCTCTTCACCTCCGCCTCAACCTCCTTGTGCACATTGTGATGAAAATTTGGACCTTCAGAATGCAATTGCAACCATCCAATGACTAGTCTTTGAGGTTTGATGTGACATGGCATATCTGTTGTTCATATACAAGCTACGGGAACACCGAGATGAAAACCTTGAGGCGTTGATTTCTTATCTTCTTCACACAAATCCGACTCTAGGGATAGTGGCCACGGTCATGGCTCCAGTGAAAAATACAGGAGGGAAGCAAGCCCATTTGGATCCAGGTTCAAAATGACGACTAGTGTCTCAGGTTTTCCAATGTCGTTTTTTTTCAATGTTGTTATGGTTTTCTTCTTTCGTTTTATCCCTGCATGGGACTTAACTTTTGAAGGTGAATTTTTTACCGAAGATACCTTGATATGTATTATAAATAATCACCAAGTTTAGTTGTATGAACTATCCTAGTAAAATATTATAGTGAAAATACTAAGATGACTTGTTTAGAGAAGAAATAACCTAGGATGGTTTTTCTGATACTAGATGTTATGATCCAACGCCTTAAAAATGATAAAAATTCAATTAATATAGTCCACTTCAAGGGGGGGAAATCCTTTTACAATATATACAATTAAGACTACAATATGAGATGATATAAGATGATCCTAAGAATAAGTTTCCTTGTTATATAAATCAGAGACAAATGGGTACAATTATAATGAAAGTGTGTCATGAAGAATTTAAGAGAATATAAAAGGTTTTCTTTGAACTTTAGGTTTTTTGAATCCATAGTAATATTTTATTTTAATTAAATTAAAAAATATTAACTAATTCTAAATTTTTTTATGTTTATAATAAATTTTAATTCTAAGTTAAAATTTTGAATGTTTGTAATAAATTTTGTAATGTTTGAATGTTTAAAATTAATAATCAAATAAGTAATATCATTGCACATAATATCATTGTTGTGTAAGATAGTATCAAATATTTTACTATCTCTATTGAAAAATATAAGCCATAGAATTTGAGAATGGCATCCATTTTGAAAAGAAGAATAATTTGAAAATAGCATCCATTTTGAAATGAAGAACTGAGAGAAGAGTTGAGATGCTAAAGATGGTCCAAAGTTGAATGATATCTCCTAAATCCGGCCTGACCTTTAGCTCTTTTACCGTGACATTTTAGCCAAAGGCTAATCTTCTTTTCAAAAATAATTCCATAAAGTTTGGCTAAAATCATACTAATAATAATGGTCCTATAATTAGAGGGAATGTTTATATCCCTTCTCGACTTCTAAAGTGAAGAGATTGTGTATGTGAGGGATAAGGATTGGCCCTCTGGTTTTAAAAATTTCATCTTGGTAACCTTGAATGTCCTTAGGTTTCCCATTTGCAAGTCGCTTAACCCCAAACTCTATGTCATCTAAATAAAAAATTGCTTCCTTTGTAGGGACAATAGGAATGGTTTCCATGGAATTAGGGAACTCGTAAGGAATTTTAAGGTAGGAATTTCAGTCCCTCAAGGGAATCCTATTATTTTCTTTAGTGTTGCAATTTCGAATTTGGCTCCAGAACTTCTTAGGATGCATCTTATATAGTTGTGAAAGTTGTTATTGGACATGAACATTTCTCAAACTATATGGAAACTACATGAAGTCATCTGGTTGGAGTTTGGACACTTCATTACTCCATTGAAAATTATTAGGTCTTGAGAGCTGTAGAGATTAAACAGCTCAGTACGAAACAAAATATTTTTAAAAAGTAATGCTAGGTAATTAAATTATTATTATATAATAAATTTATTTGGTTTATTAGCATTTTTTTGTTATAATAGTTTAAACACCTAAAATTAAGATTTACTAAGAAACAAAATATTGAAATTCAAAAATGTTTTTCATAAAATATTTCCAATGTCCATGCATTTAAAAGGCCGTGAAATAGTTTTCACTAGTTATTGCTTTTAATGTAATTTAAGTGTGTTGACCGACATAATTTTAGGTGGAAAATATTGTCCATGAACATATATTAAAAACAAATTGTGATTAATGAATGAACAATTAAAATAATGTTATTAACTTGCATCAAAAATCAATCAAATATACATGATTTCAAAGTAGCATGCATGAAAAAAATTAAAATATTATTAATGACGATGATGATGATGATCCACTAAGATCGAAATGGTCTATCAAACCTTAAGAGGGTAAGTGATCACTTGCGATTCTTCAGAAATTTTTTTCTATGACCGAAACGCATTAAGAGAAGATTTCCAAGATCACCATACTTTTGTTGAGTTAAGAGGTCATGAAGGTTGGTAGTGTGAAAAATATTTTGAAAATGAGATCTAATATGGGTATAGGCTTGACAATATAAGAGAAAGGGATTTTCATATTCAACCTTCTTAGTGTCACAGAGGTGACAGACTCTTTCATCCCATGGCATTTTAGTAATTGACCAACACCCAATTTGACTATGGAGCTCGTGAGAATTTGTTCTTATCTTAGCAATGCTTATTTTCTTATTTACACTTGGAAAAACACATAGATAATTTTGATCTTCTAGATTAGGGTTTATTACATCCTTATAATACCTTTATTTTCGTTTTTCCTCTAACTCTTTATCACACCAATTTTTCTCCTTAAATTTTTATTTGACATTTTTTTAATAGTATCTTTATTCTGCAAAATAGTGTCTTACATGATTCCCTAATAGTTTAGCCAAGACCGGGCATCTTTATGCCATCCTCGCTTGATTCGATGGTAGTTATGACTCGATTTTGAAGCAATTTTAGGAAGCCTCTTGTCTTCCATGTTGTTTAACATGTTCTTGTATATTAGGTATCTAGTCATAGCGATGCTCTCAATGGGAGAGAGCCTTATTTCTAATAGGAGGATGGGATAGGGCGTATTTCATTTAATTTTGAGATTATAGGTTATAAAATTGTTTTATTTTTGCTCTATCTTTCACCAGGATTCACAAGAGATACTACAGCCCCAGAATTCATATCCATAAAAATTAACAAGTGTAAAAAGAGTCTCAAGCAGGAGTTTCTTCTTATCCCAACTCGAAAGACCAGCTGATTTACAATTGTTTTCAAGACCATAATAAGATTTCCATCCCCAAATAATCCTTTTCTCAATGCTATATTTCCAAATGAGCTTGTGGTGAATATCAATTCCAAGATATCTGTATGAATTCACTTCCTCCAAGTTGTTTTTGTCAGATACAAAGGTACCATAAGGGATCTTATTGGATTTAATAATCATGACCTTAGTCTTATCAGCATTAACAGTCATACCCATATTGGAGAAAAAATCCTTGAGGATTCTTAGTTGGTTTTCAATATCATGGGGATTCCTTTACATAAGAATGATATCATAGACATAAAGAAGAAGATTGATGACTATACTAGTGAGAGTAGGGCCAACACAACATGCTTCTTCCAAGCAATCTCTTTTGACCGACCCTCGGTGTTTTTAAAATTATCAATAATATTCTCATACATCCTTATTGCAGTAGCCCTCAACTAGAGAGGAAATTTTATCTCTTCCAACCTATTCCAAAGGTTTTTCCTAGGAACCATGTCAAAAGATTTTATAAAGTCAACAAAACAAAATAAAATATTGGCTTTAGTATTGCAGAACTCCTGTGCAATGATTCTAAAGGTAAAAAGATGGTCCAAAGTTGAATGACATCTCCTAAACCCGAATTGACCTTTAGCTCTTTTACCATGAAGTCATATTGTTGGAGTTTGGCCACTTTATTACTCCATTGCAAATTATTAGGTCTTGAGAGCTGTAGAACTTAAACAACTCACTACGAAACAAAATATTTTTAAAAAGTAATGCTAGGTAATTAAATTATTATTATAATAAATTTATTTGGTTTATTAGCATTTTTTATTTTTATAATAGTTTAAGCACCTAAAAGTAAGATTTACTAAGCAACAAAATATTGAAATTGAAAAATGTTTTTCATATAATATTTCCAATGTCCATGCATTTACAAGGTTGTGAAATAGTTTTCAATAGTTATTGCTTTTAATGTAATTTAAGGGTGTTGACCGGCATAATTTTAGGTGGAAAATATTTTCCATGAACATATATTAAAAACAAATTGTGATAAATGAATGAACACTTATTTTTAATAAAAAAAAATTGAATATTAATATTGTTTATATTAATATTTGTAAGTGAAAAGTAATATTGTAAGTTTTGTTGAAAAAGACAAAGAGTAAAAATTCTACAATTGAAGGCTTCTAGGGTTTCTATTCAGTGCCTTAGCGTGGAGCTTCTCACCACCAGCTTGGTCCGACCATGGCCGTCGTGGAAGGGGGGGGGCAAGGCCCCGCTTACAGCAAGGTCATTGCTCCTGATCTGGGCAGTGTGGGATCTTTAAGGGACCACCTTTTGAACCACCAAAAAAACAGAGAACTATCCTATGGGAAGAAGACTCGTCGAAAGAGAAACCCATGGAAGTAAATTCAGACCCAAACCATGCAAAAGAGGCTTGCACTTGGGAACCTTGAAAATGCATCCTGTAGGCACCTATAGCTCCCAAATATGTGATAAATACACCCATATCAGAAGATTAAAAGAAACACATGTGAGATTAGGCAGTGATAGAAATTTTTTGGGTCTTTGGCTCTTAGAAAGGGACCTAGTGAAATGGATTCAACACTGGTCGAAACCAAAAGGTCACTGTTATTTAAGACTCGACTCTAAACACTTAGTTACCATAATATTACATAATCTAGAAGACTGCAATATAATATTTGAAGGAGGCCCATACTTCTACAACTCGGCAGGGCTCTTCCGTTATTTCTCGACATAAAATTTTAGTCTAAAGAAGGAATAATTCACACATGCTCCAGTGTGGTTATGACTCTAGTCCATGACTCTTGCGTCGGTTTCCATGATTCTTGCTTACTTCGGACATTTTGTGAGAATTTGAATAACTTTGTCTCTTATGGATTTCGTTTCTTGTAGAAAGAGAATATTTGGTTGATATTTCATGACCCTTTCCCATAGCATGCATTTCTTGCTACGTCAATTGAGACCCCTTATGTTCCATGAGAGAAGCTTCATGATGAGGGTGAGGTTTGGAGAGGGGGAAAGCTGTCTGAGATCAGGTGGATCTATCCTGAGTTTACCAGGAAGTCGTCTATTTCTTTGATGAGTTGTTTTTTTGGTTTTTTGGCCCTTTTCTTCTCATATTTTATGGGTTTGAGTTGGTCTTTTGGAGGCCCTCATTGGATTCCTAGGCTAGAGTTATCTTTGGCTTATCCGCTCGCCAAAAATTTAAGGAAAAATTTATGTACTTTGCATAACTAGTCTTGTGGGATTGTGTAAAGCTCTTGTTTCTTGTAGGCCTGTTCGAGATGTATCATGTCAATTCCTTCTAGGTCTTTTTCTTCGAGGTAAATATGAGGGTCCCCAATGTCTATTCCTAGACTGGCTGACAGAGAGGTATCAGAGGGAATGATCATAGGATCTTATTTATAAGGTGGAAGATCCGTTGATTTACCTTTGGAGTTCAAGGAGGGAGCTTATTCAAATGGAGAATTTGAGGGGTTGAGGTGATTCTTTGGGATCTATGTTGGGCTTCAAAGGATTTTCTGCTATAGGGGCTAGATGGGGCAGGAGGGGCCACTTTTCTTATTGGTTTCATGTGGCGGCCAGTGACTTGAGTGTAACAGTCCTTGACTTTTTCAAAGGGTGCAGGATCTACCTTGTTAACGTTACTAAGAGGGAATTCATGAAAGAGATGGCCATGTTCATGGAATTTCCTGCAGCAAAACTGTATATCCTCATAGTTATGGCACCAAGAAGGGGTTTGGAAATATTAATATAAACACATATAAAAGCATGGGCAATGTACCTTCTTTGTTTTGTTGCTTCTAAAGATTTGATATAGAATGAACTTTTTTTTCGAGAAACGAAGGAAGAGCCCTATAGATTTGTAGAAGTATGGGTGTGAGGAAGTTAGCGGTTGAAATCACAACCATTGATTTATTGGGATGACTAAGAATGTTCCATCAATATTTAATATTGTCCATCCAAAACTGATTAATCACTAAAAACCTATTAAATGTTCCCATTGTAAATAGGTCTACGCCTTTCGGTGTAATTTTTTTTTTGTAAGTAAGAGATTTTATATATAAATGGGCCTTGAAAAAACTAGACCAGAGGTTTAGAAACTTGAAAACAACCATGATGTAGTTACCGAACTGCCCCAATAGAGGGGAAACGAGTTCACCCAGCCGGGTAAGTCTAGCAATTTACAGTCTGACAGTCGTAAAAAACATAACTAAGATGACTAGGCTACAACTATGAAAAGAAACTAGTAAAGAGAACAAAACCCCTCTGGGGTCAGACACTTGGCAAATAACCTAGCCAGGTGGCTTGATAGGCTGCGTCCTAAGGTTCCTCTTCGATGGGTGTCCCTTTGCCTTCCAAATGCATATCAGTGTCCACGTTGCTCTCGTCCAGGTTGGCAGCTGACAGGGTGTCTCCAGGCGAACTGTGTGCATGAAGGCATGTAGTTATCGCAGCCTCTGTGTCCCCGTGCGTGACCTGTGCCACAATGACCCCTTCTGAATGTTGTAGCTGTTCATTCCTGTCGTCGCCCTCTGCATGGGTCACCTCTGTTGATGTCGCGTCTTCTGGAGTAGAGTGGAAAGCATCCTGGAAGGTGGATAAGATCTGAAGGAGGGTCAAAGTCTTCCCATCCAGAAGCTGCAGTAGGAATTGGAGGTCCTCCAATCCCTGTCGGAGCTCAAAGACCAGTCCATAGAGGATGGCTAGAGTATCGTTCAGCTACGAGTCAGGGATGAAGTCAGTAGATGAGTACACACTATTTCGAGCCTTTTGAAGAAAGGGTGGCGCCCCCAAGGGTGGCTTGGAGGGGCAAACTGTCGGTGCAAGAGAAGGTCCGTTGGTTCGTGAATTCAGTGGAGCTGCAGGAAATCGTGAAAGAGATCCCGACAAGCTATCAATGATGACTAGGCATTCGAACCGGGAGGCAGGCGGGGTGGAGGAGGCGAGAGGTTCCAGCTCGGGCTACAGAGGCGGGGAGGAGAAAGTGGAGGGAGAACCAGGGGGAGAAGCAGAGGCACGGGGCCGAGGAGGATGCCACAGAGATCCTCTTCGTGGCCTTCCTCTTTGGCATAATGAGCTGCCTTTCGGCGTAATTAACCAACATTACTATTCATATTTAGTTATT
>SNQJ01S0015620.1:103195-132656 GCA_010110895.2 Picea sitchensis | reverse complement strand
ATTTTTCTGCATCTTATTTTGGGTTATGCCAAGACTAAGAGTATGATTGTTTCCTTTAATAGTTTATTAATGGGGTTTAATATATACTACTATGCCATTCAGTATAGAGGATTTTCATGCTTTTGAAACCAAGGTTACCTCATTTTCATCATCTGAACTGTTGGATTTATTTTTGAATACCCAGTGTGTTTGCATTCGTATCAATAAATGCTGATGACTTCCATCCTCATTAGCAAGTTTGATATTCCTTTGTGTTCTTTGAGTACCTAGAACTGTTATCTTCTTGGTACTTAAAATATATCTATTTCTTTGAACTATCTTCTGCATCTTCCGTTCAATGAACTTTATGCGTCTGCAATGTGGGATAAAGGTGCCCAATGAAAAAACCTTGGTCTAAGGATTTGAATGTGATTGCTTATTTTCAGTTTGCATTATTTCTTCATCTCATTTAATCTACCAATCACTTGAGATTTGGTAATTAACGCTTGTAGAATAACACTGCTGCTAGAAGCGATAGTGGAGAGTCAACGTTGATTATTCGAGTGGTATCTGGCTCAAGAGCCAATTTGAGGCTTAAAGAGGAGAGGTTTTGAAGCCTTCATAGGGTGTCTTGGCACTCTTCCCTGTTTTGAAGCCTCCATAGAAGAATGCCTTGGTATCAGCAGGTTCTAGCTTAACTCCCTCACGGCGCGGCTAGGAAGATTTGATAGCTGATTCTCTTTAAATAAGTAGGATTAGGATTAGATTAGCGTAGGAGTGTTGAAATGTTTTATAGTTTTCTTTGTGCTTAATTGAGATCTACTGGCATTTTTGATTGCACTCCATGTTCGTTGGGTCAGAGCATGCGTGCATACAAAAGAAGGCAACCAGCGCTAACAGATACTTTAAAGGATGTCGAGGCAACTTAGTTGTTTGGCACACTGGAACCAATTTATTGCTTGTAGTCTGAGAAGAAGAAGAGTAGGCGTCGTCTGATGCAAAGGACTCTCGCAGCTTGTCGTTGCGAGAGCGATCAGAGCTACAGCTGGACTCATCGAGTGGTACAGATGTATCATAATCATTTCTATTTTTAAACGCAGAGGATGACGATGTGATAAACACTTGCTTCACAGTGGGATTTCTTTGACAAGATCTTAGTACATTCAGAGTTCCATTCACATCAGGGAGCTGCTTTATTAATATTAAAATAAATTAGCGATGGTGATTTTACTAATTTCTAATATAGATTGTTGGATCAACTATGGAGTGAAAGTGCAAACCCTTCTTACAGATGTGAAGAATTATGAGTTTTGGGCGATTAATGTAAGAATTATGAGTTTTGGGCGATTAAGAGAAAGTTCACATTTTTGGAGATTTGATTATTTTGTCTATTTGTTCTTCAGCATAGTAGTCATGTCAATTTTTTTTTTGGTGAGATTATCACATAAAGGACAGCGCTGCGTGTTTGTGTGGCATCGGTGCTATGAGCATGTGACAACAGTCTTTGTTGTATTGTTGTGTGTAAGTGGATAAAATAACATAATTTAAATTGGTGGTTCTTGATGTATGTAGTGCCACAAGAACACGTTACTAGTTTGATTATGACTACAATATGTTATAAGTTGGTGTTTCTTGTTTTACTTCAATGCTCTAAGAACAATGGTTATAAGTTATCTTTGTGTGTTTGTGTATGTGAAAAAAAAGGTCAAATTGTATGATTGACTACTAGATACATTCAATATCTAGATTGCTCTCTTAGATAACTAGCGAATACAATGACAAACCATGTACTTTGACAGATGAAAGTATGTCAATAGAATGATTCAGTATCTTGACTATTCTTCGGGGTATGTCAAGAATCGTCCGTCCTACAAATACGTCATTGATGGTCATAAGCAATTGTACCTTAAATTGATCAAGTGGTAGCTCGAAGTTGATGGTTGAGAAAGAGCGTAGTCTATGAGATTTCAGAGTGGGTAGAAATGTTGATGAAGACAGAACATACAAAGATCGAAGTTCAAGAATATTTTTATGTGATTCAATATTGTTATTTGTGATGTAAACATTAAGGGAGGGTGTTAGAATTGATGTTTACTTTAGAGATTGGTTTGGGTTTG
Organism: Picea sitchensis; assembly: GCA_010110895.2. Classification (NCBI taxonomy): domain Eukaryota; kingdom Viridiplantae; phylum Streptophyta; class Pinopsida; order Pinales; family Pinaceae; genus Picea; species Picea sitchensis. Next base: position 130,560 of record SNQJ01S0015620.1, on the reverse strand, counting down.
TTAGATCTACTTGGTTTTGGGAAGATCTTCTCAAACTATCAGATCCTATTTATGTGTGTGTGGTTGAGAGATTTTGTAACATCCCGTACTATTGATCACACTTATATTGACTTATTGTTTGAGGACACTTGCGTGCAAGTGATCTGGCTATAGTACATTATGATTTTGTTGAGACATAAATGTAACGACCTCTTCGTTAAGACATAAATGTAAGTGAGTACAATTGAGGTAATTTTTTTTTGAAACAACAGTTAGAACAAGTGATATGTGATAATAACATACATCAATATTTTCACATTCTAGTCTCATCTACATCACTACACAACAAGAATCCTATACAATATCACTCTTACTCATAGATCAACCATATCACATAAAGATAACAAAAGATGTCTACCCGTCAAACCTACCCTGCAAGGTTAGGACCTTCAAGACACATAATCAACGCTCAAGTCCAGGATTCATCCGATTGATTTTGACCATTTAAAGTCTTAGGACTGACGACTGTTCTGAGGAACATTGATGCATCTACTCCTATAATCAACTCTAACCTAGACTCATGACTAAAATTAACAGTAAGATATAATCATACACAATTAAATTCATTCATTGACCCTTTATACTAGACATAATTTCCTTCCCTTATAAACAATAATTATTCATCTAAATAAATGTACCTTCTCTTTAAGAATACAATTATATAATTAATTTTTATTCATCATCTAAACAATTTTACTTTTTTTAAGAATACCACATATAATTTAATACTCATCATCTAACAAAGTTCCTTCCTTTAAAGATTACAAGTAAACAAATAAATAGTCACCTACTAGACAAATGTACCTTCTCTTTAAAAATACAATTGTCTTTTTTTATTCACTATCTAAGAAATGTACCACAAAAATTATATGGATAACCTTTAGTAATTCCATAACCAATCCTAACTTACAATCTATACATTACACCAATTAGCTTTATCACTAGCTCAAATATGTAATCATAAGAACAATATATTCTAAGGATTCCATTGATCTAAGAAATGAGTATATCTCCTATAGTTGTAAGGATTTAATAGTCATTAAAACATAGTTTTAATGGGTCTTCATAATGGAATTATTTTTGTGCAACCATTATAAGTCTAATAATATTATCTAGTAAAAATATATTGGATAGCTATAAAAAGTCGATTACCTCTGGTATGCAGGATATCAATATTTACTAAAAGAGATGTCAATTAATGCTTTACTAAAATTTTCTATATAAATTTTTAGTCTAAGCGCTCACGTTCTATTTAAACAATTCTTTTACCTCTAACAACAACTAAAGGCTCCTTAACAGGTTTCACACAAGGATTAGATATCACACAACATTTTAATTACTCATTATACAGATGTCCACCGAGTGTAAGGAAGAGTGTAATGTTATTCCAATTTGACATGGAAAATTAATACTACAACATCACTGTAGATTTTAATGCCCATAATTGCAAACTAATATGCGATGGTCATGACAAAATTCAAGTTCAAAATTTGCAATAATTTACAACGACTATAAAAATTCTAGACTTTGGATGGTAAATTAGTTAGCAACAACCTTAATTATCAATTAAATTTGCAGCCCCCTTAATGAAATTCTAAATTCAGAGTTACAAATTAAATTTCGCATCGACTATATTGAAATTCAAGCTCAGGCTTTGCATACAAATTTTGCAGCGACCCATACAAATTTTAGTTGCCAGAATTTCAACTAGTTATACAATGCTCTTTATGAAATTGAATTACAGGTTTTGCAAGATATCCTTACAAAGACCCAATGAAATTCCAATTTCAGATTGTAATAATTTTTTTTAAGGCCACACAAAAATTCTAAATTCAGAATTGTTTTTAAAATGACCATATGCCATTTTAATTTATGGATTCACAAATAAATTAGACAATGACCAAAAAAATTTAATTTTCCAAAGCTGCAATTTTTTTTTAAAGTAAGAATTCTATATATTACCTTTCATGGAGCAGAATTACAGTATCAACAGTGATAGCAGGGATTTTCTTGAGTTGAATTGCTTGAAGAGGAAACCAATTCAGCCTAGTTCAATCTCTGAGTTCAGTATTTAAAATAAACACAGTTTTGTGAATCGCCCCATGGGGAAACTGATTCGACCAGATCCTCCATTAAAACTATATGACAAAAAAAGAAACTATGTAGAGTAATACAAAAATTGACTATGTTGAGCTTCCAAAAGACTGGAACATTTAAAAGAGTAAAACATGCACGATGACACCTGTAAATCTGGCACGCCTTAAGGACGCGTGTTCGTCTTTGTCGCGGTAGCCGTCTGGGTTGTTGGGGCAAGAATCGGCTCTGAAGTAGCTGGGGAATTTGTTGCCTGTCTTGGAGTATGCAATGAGAGGAACAATGTACCCATCATAGATTCAATTTTCTCTGCTCGCCCGTCCAATTGCTCCATCCAAAAGCGAAGGTCCTCCATGTCCTGTCTAACCGCAAAGACCAAATCTTGTACTATCGCCACCACTCCTTTGATTCCAACACAAGAAGCACACTCTGAGCTTGGAGGCTTGTCGACATGGGGCGCTTCCAATTGAACGTGCAGTTGCTCGGGGTCCACATGAGGTGCTTCCAATTGAGCATGCAGTTGCTTAGGGTCTGCATGTGGTGCTTCCAAATGAGCATGCAGCTCCTCCACTTCTGTAGGGAGCTCCTCTTGGGATGGTATGGGATCTGAAGGTGGTGAGGGGGCAGAGGGAGATGGGCTCGCCAGGATGACCAAGGCATGCTGAGAAGACGAGGCCATATCCAGGATTGGGCCCAGAGCATAACCCAGAGAATTTCCTTGGAGGTCCAACCACTACACACGACATGCCCACGACGAGGACAAAGGTGGGGGACCACTCTGGTTTTGGGAGGAATGGACGAATGAAGGGGATGAGAAGTTGGGCGATGGAGCGGGGATAGGCAGATGTCGACAGACAATGGCCACCTTGTTTTGGGACTATAGATGTCCTCTCTTAGGCTTCTCGCGGAGCCTACGCATGACAAACTGTGGATGAAGGTGAGGCGTAGATGAGAAAGGGAAGGCGAGACTGAACAACAAGTAGGGTGGCAGAGAACAAACACAGAGAACAAGAGAGACAGAATGGTGCGAAGGTCGCCAAGGGGAAAACCATAAAAGGAGAGCTGGAAGAGGAGTTCCCACGTGCAGTGAGGTGACGGTCTGCAACAATCCTCCATCGCTTGGACAAAAGCACCAGAGGGGATGCACTCGCAGTAATGAAGGTGATGAAGTCACAATAATGAAGGTGACATAGTAGCATCAGGGGGAATTAAATGGAGGGGAGGGCGACATGCGCTGGTCACGTGGTCTATGGAGAGGTGGAAGTCGTCATCGTCTCCCATCAACGCGTGGGCCCTGCTGACACCCTGTCTGGGGGTTCCAAAGCTGCAAATTAATTCACAACTACACAAAGAATTCCCAACTCAGGAATTTGCGAATTTAATCTACAACAACACTAATGAATTTAAATTTCAAACTGTAAATTACTTGACAACGATCAAACAAGTTCTACTTTTGGAATAACAAATAAATTTACCAAGGCCATACAAAATTCTAATTTTTGTATTGGCAAAATAATTTTATAAGAACCAACGATTCTCTATCTTTTCGAAATTTCAATTTACTTGACAACGAACCCACAATTTTAGTTTTCAGAATTGCAAAATAATTCGCAATGAACAAAATAAATTTCGCATTCAGGATAAGTAAATTATTTTGGCAATGATTCTTATGAATTCTGCATTACGGATTGGAAAATAAAATTTTAAAAAGACCCTACAAATTCTAATTTCGGATTAGTAAATGATTTTATAAAGACCATACAAAATTCAAATTTCAGGTTGCAAATAAGTTTTCCAAAGATCTAACAAAATTCTATTTTCGAATTGCAATAAAACTTGACAACAACCAAACGATTTTTGTTTCCAAAAAAATAAAATAATAATCGCTGTGACCATGATGGAAATCAAGTTTAGGAATTGCAAAATAAAAGTTTCAGTGACCCAATGAAAATCTAAACTTCGGGATATGCAATTAGTTACAACGATCATACACATTTTAATTTCTAGAAATTGTTGATTAAATATGCAGCGATCATAATGATATGTTAATTTCAAGATCAACAAAATAAATTTTACAATGACCAACGAATTCCTAAATCCAGATATACAAATTAAATTGGCAGCGATCATCAAGAAATTAAGCATTTTGGGCATGTAATTTAAAATGGCAGTGATCAAATTAATTTCAAAATTCCGGGTTGTAAATTAATTTAGCAACCATCATATGAATTTATGAATTCTGCTTTTGTATAAAAAAATGGCAACGAACATTTACCTTCTGAAATTCTGGGTTGTAAAATAAAATGACATCGAACTATGCCAATTTTGATTCCATAAATACAACACGATTTTGCATTAATTTTTAAAAACTCTAATATACAAAATCTACTCTTATTACATTTTCAAAAATTTCAGAAATAAAATATTGGAACCGATGAAAATGGAGAATTGAGGATGTTCTTCAACGACTTGCGCTCCTTCTTTACTTCCACTTGCTAATCATAGAGACTTCACCTATACCTCCCAGCCAACACTAAGGGTACTCTTTTTCCCCCTTATCCCCCCGAGCCGCAAAGGGGCCACACACAAGAAACCAGAAAACAATAGCTCCAAGGATTTCCTCGCAAGGAAGAGCTTCCACTCTTTCTCAAGCTTAGAATCCCAACTCTCACAAGTAAAACACACACAAACCAAATTTTGGCAGAATAACAGTACTATCCCAAGTCACATCCATTTCCCCTCTACACCATTTGTTTTATAGAAAAATCCCCAATGACACATGTCCTCATGCACAAATAATTAACTTTTTATATAAATTGATTATGATTATTCACTCTCACACTTGTCACACTCAGTGACACAAGTAATTACCCTTTTTATTTTATTTAAAAAGCCAATTTTCCTCACATTCCCCAATCTGTTCCTATTTTCTCTCTTAGTTGTCCCTTTGTTCCCCAAATTCTCATTTAATGAGTGTCTCCTAACTAGATCTTAGTTAGAGTTTGATTATGAGTTTTCTTTTAGTTAGACTTAGTGGTAGTTTGACTCAAGATACTATTCTATGTGCACACCTGTACACCTATTCTTTCAAGTTTTAATTTCTTTCTTTTTTAAAAATCCTTTTTATCCATTTCATGCACACATGTGCATTTTATCCAACCTTTAAATTTTATTCACCTTTTTCCTAGAGTTTGATTTTATCTTAATTCTTTTAATTTATTTAATATTTTAATTATTCCCTCAATTAAACTTAGACTTAGACTTAGTCTTAGACTTAGGCTTAGAATATTTTTAGGCTTCTAAGTTTATAATTTGTTGACCAATTAATTATTTTATTCTAACAAGGTCTAAACATTTCAATGGTTTCTAGGCCACCTAGATTTATTGACTCAAGTTTTAATTACGCAACGTGCCCTTCAAGACGCACCTCTGTGCTCCAAGGGTGCCACTAGATTTTGACTGGTTTTGGAAGTTGTTCAACCCTTGGAGTCAACACTCCATTCGGTCGACCTTGTGAGATACTAAGGTCTTATAAGGAATATGGATTATGCCTTATTTTGCACCCCTTAGAATTCTTCGAGAGCAACTGTCTTAGTCTGCCCTCATGACATCGTGGACCTCTAGAACTAGGTAACATTAACCTACAGTTCAGTTCACGGTGGGAGTGCTAATAGGCCGTGACAGAGACACTGCCACACGTCTCCCTCAAATGTCTAGTTTATGTGCATGACCCCTTTACTCCTTATGTGAGTCGGATTAGCAAGCATCGTCAAAACTGCATCCATCGACAAAAACAATTTTAATAATCCATATACATAAATCATATTGAAATCAATCATATATCACATGTGCATAAAATAAAATACTCAATCAAAATACAATCCACTCCCCGACTCAATCCGGAGTCCCAGGAAGTCCATTGATGCCATCAACATCCATAACCTGTCATGTGTCTTGCACACTCATGAGAACTCGTCAATAATATATGTCAATACATATACATCTGAAAGAAACAATGAATTACAATACATCATCAACATTATATATAACTCATAATCAAAATGAAACCATAATGTATTATAGTCAGATCACTTGCATGCAAGTGTCCTCAAAGAATAAGTCAATATAAGTGTGATCAGTAGTATAGGATGTTACATAGACCCCCTCTTATTTTAAACTTCATCCCGAAGTTTGTACAATATATAAATGCAAGTAAATAAATGTATTTGACATAGATATACATATCTAATCTATCAATCAAATAAGGAAATTGTTGACGCATCTCATATGCATCCTCCCATGTAGCTGAGTGTGGACTATAATTGTCCCACTAGACCTTGACCTTATCGACTATTCGATGATGTAGTTGTCGAGTGCGATGGTCCAGAATGTGGATTGGCTCCGCCATGAGAGCACCCTCATCCAACACTTGCAAAGAACTCATGTCAATAACATGTGACAGATCACTAATATAATGTCGTAAAATAGATACATGAAATACATCGTGCATACACCTCAAAGAACCAGGCATGGCTAGTCGATAAGCCACGGGTCCTTTCCTTTCCACTACATCAAAAGGTCCCACAAAAATAGGAGAGAGTTTAGCACCCTTTCCAAACTTGATCAATTCTTATGTGGTTTTACCTGCAAGAAAACTCTGTCACCAACTTCATAACTGTGGTCAATAGGATGTGCATCAACATAACTCTTCTGCTGATCTTGTGCTTCCTTAATCCTCTTTCTTATCGATTTCATCTATTCTTTCATCTCTTGGATCACTTCTGGTCCTACCAGAATCCTATCCTCTAGTCTGTCCCAACTCATAGGCGTCTGACACAGCCGTCCATAAATAAACTCAAACGGTGCCATCTTAATTGTACTTTGGTAACTGTTGTTGTATGCAAACTCTACTAATGGAAATAAGTCTTCCCAATGCTTCTGTTGATCCATCACGTACATATGCAACATATCCTATAGAATATGATTTGTCCTTTCAGTTTGTCCATCTGTCTCTGGGTGATATGTTGTGCTAAAATTCAACTGAGTTCCCAAGGCCTCTTGGAAACTGGTCCAAAACCGTCTTGTAAACATCGATCCTCGATTGAATATGATCTTTCTTGGTACTCCATGTAACCTCACAATCTCACTAACAAGTACTCTAGCTATGTTCGGTGCCTGATACATCATACACACTGGAATCAAGTCTGCACTATTCGTTGGAGTGTTAACTACCACAAAAATCGAATTGTGTCTCCTTGTCATCAGTGTCAATCCAACAATAAAATCCATCGAAATGACCTCTCATTTCGATTAAGGAATAGTGTGTGGTTGTAACAATCCTTCTGGATGTCTATGTTCAGCCTTCACTTGCTGGCATTCTAGACATTTCGCCACATAACTAACTATATCCGTTTTCATTCCTTTCCAGAAGAATAAAGGCTTAAGGGCTGCCTTCATCTTCGTGACTCCCGGATGAGCCATGTATACTGCCCGATGAGCTTTGCTTAAGATCAAACTTCTTAATTTGTCATTAGGAGGTACGCAAATTCCGTCGTTAAATATAAAAAATCAGTCATTGTCCAATGAATAACCTTCAATCTTCGGTATCATAATGATATTTTGTCCAATATTATCCTTAACTTCCTTGTACCAGTCATCGTCAATATATAGAGCTAGAATATTTTCTCAAAGATTCGTCTTAAGAGGTATTATTGAGAATATGTCTGGTCTCCAACTCAATGCATATGCTACTCTATTCATCGTTCCTTTAATATACGAAATCTCAAAGTCGTATTCGCTAAGTAATTCTGACCAACGACTCTGACGCACGTTCAAGTCACTCTGTGTAAATATATGCTGAAATTCACAGTGATATGTCTTTAATTCAATTTTTCATCTAATCAGATAATGTCTCCATACTCTCAAGGCATATACAATTTCTAATAACTCAAAGTCGTGTGTTGCATAGTTTTCCTCATGCCTTCTCAATTTCCTTGAAATGTAAGCGATCACTCGACTGTCTTGCATCAAAATTCTGCCTAAACCTTCCTTGGATGCGTCAGTGCATACCAAGAATTCTTTGTCCAAGTTGGGGACCTTCAGTATCGGCGTTGTTGTTAACAACTCTTTGAGCTTTTTAAATGCTTCCGCACATTTCTCCGTCCAGACAAATTTCTTGTTTTTCTTTTGCAATTTCGTGATTGGATTTGCTATCTTCGAAAAACCTTCGACGAGTCGTCAGTAATATCCTGCTAAACCCATAAATCTACGTATCTCGTGTGCGTTCCTTGGTGCTGACCATTCCATAATAGACTCTACTTTCACTGGATCCACAATGATACCTTCTCTAGATATGATATGTCCCAAGTAATGAATCTTTTATTGGTAAAAAGAACATTTTGATAGCTTCCCGTATAATTTGTTTTCTCTTAGACATTGTAGAACCAATCTCATGTGTTCGTCATGCTCTTATTTCATCTAAGAATAAATCAATATGTCATCAATAAATACTTGAACAAACTTGTCTAAGTATTCACGGAACACCCCATTCATCAAACTCATGAATACCCCTGAGGCGTTCGTCAAACTGAACGACAAAATTGTAAAATCATAGTGCCCGAATCTCGTCTTAAATGTGGTCTTATGGATATCTTCCTCCTTAATCCGTAATTGATGATATCCCGATCTCAAATCAATCTTTGAAAACATAGTTGATCCTTTCATTTGATCAAACAAATCGTCTATCCTTGGAAATTGATACTGGTTCTTGATCGTCGCTTTGTTCAATTGACGATAGTCAATACAAAGCCTCCACGATCCATCATTCTTTCTCACAAAAATAAATGGCACACCCTAAGGCGACACACTTGGACGTATAAGTCCCAAGTCCAACAATTCCTTCAATTGCATTTTCAACTCCTGCAATTCAAGCGTTGACATATGATATGACGTTCTCGCTATCGATTCAATTCCAGGTTTCAAGTCTATTGTAAACTCCAACTCTCTTTTGGGTGGTAAAACAGATAATGCTTCAGGAAATACATCTGCAAACTCTAATACTACATGAAGGTTTTCTAATCCTTCCACCTCACCCTTTCCGTTTAGCGTTAATATTGCATATAGCTTACATCCCTTGCACATACTCTTCTGTAGTTGTAGGGAAGAAATAAACCTCAAGGACACTCCTTGGTTTATTCCTACAATCACTCTACTCTACCCTAAATCATCTTTCAAACTTAACCATTTCATCTTGCAGTTAAGTATTGCACCATGAAATTACAACCATTCCATGCCAATCACTATGGCATATCCTAAGATCGTGACATAAAGGTTGGCCTTTGTTACAAAATCACCCAAGTTAATACTACAGTCCATAACCTTTCCTCCAACTTTATGTTTGGCTCCTTATGCCATTTCTACGTATCTGAACTCATTTTTCTTGACTGCCTTTACCTTAATTCTCTTTAGCGCTGCACTGGAAATAAAGCTCTCTGTAGCTCTTGGATCTATCAAAATACTAAAAGTTTTATCGATGATCATACCTGACGTCTTGAGCACAATGGACTGGTGCTCGACCTAGTGGTTGTTCACCGTTGCATGTATCCCATGGGCCTTACCCAAATATCCAACCGTAGTGGGTCCAGATGATCCTACTGCTCTGGCCATCTCAATCAGACAATCTCACTGGTAATGTGGCTCTCCACATGTCCAACATCCAGTCTTTGGTCTAGTGCTCCTGGTCCCCGGAGTAGAAGTTGTTGGCCTATCGGTCTGTGATCCTGGTCTGTTCTGCTAAAATGTCCTAAATTGTTGTTGATGTTGCATACGACGCTGCTGCTGCTACTGTGGTGCTCTTTAAGGAGTCCTCTACTGAGGAGTCTGTAGTCGCGGTGTTGAGAACATAGGTCCTTTGGGCGTATCTCGATGCCTAGAAGTCTGTCTGGATGATGTCTGATACTATTGCGCTCCTGATGTCATATGTCCAGTCAGTCTAGAAGGAGTCCTTCCCTGACCCCCACTGTCCATCTATTCCTCAGCTATGAGGGCCTTCTGAACTACATCGTGCAACGTTTGAGGCATTAGGATCCTCAGCGTCGCAAAAATGTTGAAGTTAAGGCCAAACACAAACTTGTTGACCTTTAAATTCTCCATTTTCATATGTGGAGCATACCTCAGTAGCTCCATGAACCTGGCCTCAGACTCCGACATTGTTTGACTACCCTATCGTAAGGCATTGAACTCATTAAGTTGACGCTCAATGAATTCATCCGACAAATACCTTTCCCGAAATCTTTCCTCGAACAATTCCCATAACACGTCTTCAACGACCATGTTTAATTCAGGTAGGAGTGTCTTCCACCAAAGTAGAGCACTTCCTTTCAGTTGAAATGCCACCATGCGAACTTTCATGTTGGAGGTGTAATCACGAAGTGTGAATCACATTGCCATGTTCTCCAACCATGCCTCGACATCTAAGCCGTCCATGGCACCCCAAAACTCGGGAAACTTCACTTTCTCAAGTTCTATGTGTATACTACTACTACCAGATAGAGCGTGATGTGAACCCTCATTGGCCACAGATGCTCCACCCTCATCTTGATCCAAGCGGTTGATCAACGCCTCTGGCATCCTCTAAAAGGATCTCATCATACCTACCATATCTCCCACATCAACATGCTTCTGCTCGATACTCTGCTCATCTCACTAAGGGTTTGATCCCTATGGTGTGGATACAATCGGAGGAGGCACACCTCTTCCTCCTGCACCAAGACTCCTACTTACCCTACATCCTCTAACCATGATTACTTGCATGGACAATTTAAAAATTAATTAGTGATACATCTTTAATTATTTAATTTTAACATAGTGGAAGGCGTAACAATCCAATGTCGCAAGGTTGAACCCGCACTAATACCATATGTAACGACCCCTTCGTTAAGACATAAATGTAAGTGAGTACAATAGAGATAATTTTTTTTGAAACAACAGTTAGAACAAGTGTTATGTGACAATAACATACATCAATATTTTCACATTCTATTCTCATATACATCACTACACAACAAGAATCAGATACAACATCACTGTTACTCATAGATCAACCATATCACATAAAGATAACAAAATATGTCTACCCGTCAAACCTACCCTGCAAGGTTAGGACCTTCAAGACACATAATCAATGCTCAAGTCCAGGATTCATCCGATTGATTTTGACCATTTAAGATCTCAGGACTGGCGATTGTTTTGAGGAACATGGAGGTATCTACTCCCATAATCAACTCTAACCTAGACTCAGGACTAAAATTAATGGTAAGGTATTTAATCATATACAATTAAATTCATTCATTGACTCTTTATACTAGACAAAATTTCCTTCTCTTAAAGAATACAAGCAAACAATAATTATTCATCTAGATAAATGTACCTTCTCTTTAAGAATACAATTATATAATTAGTTTTTATTCATCATCTAGACAATTTTACTTTTCTTAAGGATATAATTTAATACTCATCATCTAACAAAGTTCAAGTTCCTTCCTTATTACAAGTAAACACAAAAATATTCATCAACTAGACAAATGTACCTTCTCTTTAAGAATGCAATTGTCTTTTTTTTATTCACTATCTAGACAATGTGCCACGAGAATTATATGGATAACCTTTATTAATTCCATAACCAATCCTAACTTGAAATCTAACTGGGAATTTACATTACACCAATTAGCTTTATCACTAGCTCAAATATTTAATCATACGAGCACTCTATTCTAAGAATTCCATTAAACTAAGAAATGAGTTTACCTTCTATAGTTGTAAGGATCTAATAGTCATTAAAACATAGTTTTATTAGGTCTTCATAATGTAATTATTTTTTTGGAACCATTATAAGTCTAATAATATTATCTAGTAAAAAGAAATTGGATAGCTATAAAAAGTCTATTACCTCCGATATGCAAGATATCAATATTTACTAAAAGAGATGTCAATTAATGTTTTACTAAAATTTTTAGTCTAAGGGCTCGCGTTCTATTTAAACAGTTCTTTTACCTCTAACAACAACTAAAGGCCCCTTAACAGGTTTGAAGGATATTCTGAATTGTCAATATTAAGAACTAGGTGAATTGATTTTACTTGTAGATAAGGCGAGCTTGGGTGAGTTGGTAACTATGTTGACCACCCAATTTTTGTACACTCAGAAGAACCGACTCAGTTCTGGCAAAGGACTACTAGTGATCTTGAGAGATACAAAAAATAATGCCCAACAGAATCGATCATGCGATTGAGCTGAAATAAAAACGACATTCAATCCATAATGTTATTCCAATTTGAAATGCAAAATTAATACTACAACATCATTGCAGATTTTAATGCCCAGAATTGCAAACTAATATGCGGCGGTCATGATGAAATTCAAGTTCAGAATTTGCAATAATTTACAGCGACTATATAATTTCTAGACTTCGGATGGTAAATTAGTTTGCAGTGACCTTAATTATCAATTAAATATGCAACACCCTTAATGAAATTCTAAATTTAGAGCTACAAATTAAATTTCGTATCGACTATATCGAAATTCAATCTCAGGCTTTGCATATAAAATTTTCAGTGACCCATACAAATTTTAGTTGCCAGAATTTCAATGCTCATTACGAAATTCAATTACAAGATTTGCAAAATATCCTTACAAAGACCCAACAAAATTTCAATTTCAGATTGCAATAATTCTAAGTTTATAATTTGCTGACTAATTAATTATTTTATTCTAACAAGGTCTAAACATTTTAATGGTTTCTAGGCCACCTAGATTTATTGACTCAAGTTTTAATTACGTGACATGCCCTTAAAGACGCACCTCTGTGCTCCAAGGGTCCCACTCGCATTTGACTGGTTTTGGAAGTTGTCCGACTCTTGGAGTCAACACTCCATTCAGTTGACCTTGTGAGAGACTAAGGGATTCTAAGGAATAAGGATTCCGCCTTATTGCGCGCCCCTTAGAATTCTTCGGGAGCGACTGTTTCGGTCCGCCCTCATGACACCGTGGAACTCTCAAACTAGGTAATCATTAACCTACAATTCAAGTCATAGTGGGAGTGCTAGTAGGATGTGATAGGGACATTGCCACACCTCTCCCTCAAATGTCTGGTTTATGTGCATGACCCCTTTACTCCTTATGTGAGTCGGATTAGAAAGCATCCTCAAGCCTGCATCCATTGACAAAAACAATGTTAATAATCCATATACATAAATCATACTAAAATCAATCATATATCACATGTGCATAAAATGAAATACTCAATCAAAATACAATCCACTCCCTGACTCAATCCGGAGTCCAAGGAAGTCCATTGATACCATCAACATCCATAACCTGTCATGTGTCCTGCACACTTAGGAGAACTCGTCAATAATGTTTGTCAATACATATACATATGAAAGCAACAATGAATTACAATACACCATCAACATCATATATAACTCATAATGGAAACGAAATCATAATGCACTATAGACGGATCACTTGCACGCAAGTGTCCTAAAAGAATAAGTCAATACAAGTGTGACGAGTAGTACGGAATGTTACAGATTCCCTCACGAGTTTGTTATGTTGTTGAGGAAAACTTTTTGTATAAGTATGTGTTTGATTAAGTAATAAAAGATATATAGAATTTTTTTGTGCATGTTGGATTGTTAAGTATATTCAGTGGGATCAATATAGATTATTATTGTGTGCATTCCATTACAAGATATTCTCCCATAGCTGGTATACGGGGAAATCACAGAGGAGTAGGATCCAACTACTACAACAATGGAATAAAAGCACCTGCTTCTAAGAGAATTTGAAGCAATTATGGTCGAGCATTTTTGTCCAGTCGCTACTTGGATAGACATAATTTATCATTATCCCTACTTGGATAGACACGTGCAATCCCATTCTAAGACCACTCAACCGATATCATCAACTTGTATGTCATGCATGGAAGACGAGGATATCATATCGTCTCGTTATTCTGGTGGTTTTCCCTTCTTAATTCAATCAATATCTAGTCATCATTTTCAGTTTTTTATTTTTGCAAACTAATTTAGTAATTTTAAATTTATTCAAACACTCAAAATTGCAATTTGAATAATGCAAATTGAAATTTCAATCATTCTTCATTGACCAAATTCTAGTAAGATTGAAGGCTTTTGAATGCGTCATGTCAAATACATAAATGTCGTAGTTGGTAATTCCTTTTAATAGAGTAGTGAGCAACTCCATGTTCAAGTTTTATACTCGTAGGTGATAACTATGATAATTCTTTTTAATAGAGTAGTGAGCAGCTCCATGATCCAATTTCATACTTAAGTAGTGAATAAATAGAGAGAAGCTTGACTAATTGATAAATCAGTTTTCATATATATATACAAGTATAAAAGAGTCCCTTATCCCACAAAACAAGAAATCTTATACCCTAATTTAATGTCTAAATTGATTGTGACCATATATATATATGATTTTATTGCGAAAAAATATTTATCTTAATTCAAAAATAACAAGCAAGTTCTCTTATAGAATTGTATACTTAGATATTATTCTATATCTAATTATCAAAATGACATATCAATATCTTAAAGTAAATAAACACTTACTCTCCCAATGGTGATGGGTGTCATATAAGATGCATTTCTTACCACTAAGGACTTTCCACGGGCCTCTCAAGTCAAGTCAAGTCAAGGCTTGAGATATTAGACCAAGATAAAAGATTAAGCAAGGTTGATTTTATTTTCTAAGGAAAAAGATTAAGTAAGGTTGATTTTATTTACCAAGGAGAAATTCTTAGGTATTGAGTGAAAATCTATTCTCTCCTAACATTTTTAGACCTAGGTAAACATTATTGCTTGAAGTTTTCTTAGGAATCCCAACTTTACCTTTCACTTTGCCCATTTCTAAACCAGTTAGTAAAATTGGATTCCTTATTATATGATATTTTACACGTGATTATGAGACAATTAGTTCGGTTCTTTATGAGACTCAAAAAGGAGTAATCAATTTCTTATACCATGCTACACTAGGCATAGCAAGGTTGTGACATGCCCATCAATTATGGATGGAAGGAAGGATTTGCATCATGTTAGGTAAGAGGGATAAACAACTTAAAAATTAAAAATTGTAAGGTTCTTTTATTTCTTTCACTTCAATATTTCACAAACCTTATTGACCCTTTATCCTTTTGGTTCTTTTTAGCTTATGTGTTGATATATTGACCCTTGACCCTTTTGATTCTTTTTAGCTTATGTGTTGATAATTACTACAACAAACAAAGTAATCATGATATATATATATATATATATATATATATATATATATAATACTTCATTACACTAAGACATTTTAAATCCCAAAATTAGTAAGGAAATTTGTAAAGGTCCTTCAGTTTAGGATCATGTAAGGTCCTGAAATGTGAAAAGTGAGGATAACTTTATATGGGAAAAAGGTTTTTGGACCTTCTGAGAAAGGTAGAGAAAGGCATTGAAAGGTATTATGATTTTTTTTTACAAGAAAATCAATAAAATAATAGTGTTAGAGTCTTAGTTTTGAGTTTTAATTAGATAATTTTGTGGCAAAGAACATTGTGGAACTCTAGAACTAGTTAACATTAACCTACAATTCAGTTCACGGTGAGAGTGCTAATAGGTTGTGATAGGGACACTACCACACCTTTCCCTCAAATGTTTGGTTTATGTGCATGACCCCTTTACTCATTATGTGAGTCGGATTAGCAAGCATCGTCAAGCCTGCATCCACTGACAAAAACAATGTCAATAATCCATATACATAAATCATACTGAAATCAATCATATATCACATGTGCGTAAAATTAAATACTCAATCAAAATACAATCCACTCCCTAACTCAATCTGGAGTCCAAGGAATTCCATTGATTCCATCAACATCCAAAACCTGTCATGTGTCCTGCACACTCAGGAGAACTCGTCAATAATATATGTCAATACATATACATTTGAAAGCAACAATGAATTACAATACATCATCAACATCATATATAACTCATAATCAAAACGAAAACATAATGTACTATAGTCAGATCACTTGCACACAAGTGTCCTCAAAGTATAAGTCAATATAAGTGTGATCAGTAGTACATGATGTTACATAGACCCCCTCTTATTTTAAACTTCGTCCCGAAGTTTGTACAATATATAAATGCAAGTAAATAAATGTATCTGACATAGATATACATATCTAATCTATCAAACAAATAAGGAAATTGTTGGCGCATCTCATATGCGTCCTCCCATGTAGTTGAGTGTGGACTAGAATTGTCCCACTTGACCTTGACCTTATCGAATATTCGATGTTGTAGTTGTTGAGTGCGATGGTCCAAAATGCGGATTGGCTCCACCCTGAGAGCGCCCTCGTCTGACACCTTCAAAGAACTCATGTCAATAACATGTGACAGATCACTAATATAATGTTGTAAAATAGATACATGAATTACATCGTGCATACGCCTCAAAGAATCAGGCAAGGCTAGTTGATAAGTCACAAGTCATTTCCTTCCACTACCTCAAAAGGTCCCACAAAACTAGGAGAGAGTTTAACACCCTTTCCAAACTTGATCAAACTCTTATGCAGTTTTACTTGGAAGAAAACTCTGTCACCAACTTCATAACTACGGTCAATGCGATGCACATAGACATAACTCTTCTGTCGATCTTGTGCTTCCTTAATCCTCTTTCTTATCGATTGCATCTGTTCTTCCATCTCTTGGATCACTTCCGGTCCTACCAGAATCCTATCCTCTAGTATGTCCCAACTCAGAGGCGTCCGAAACGATCATCCATAAAGAAACTCAAACGGTGCCATCTTAATTGTACTTTGGTAACTTTTGTTGTATGCAAACTATACCAATGGCAAGAAGTCTTCCCAACTCTTTTGTTGATCCATCACGTACATACGCAACATATCCTCTAGAATATGATTCGTCCTTTCAGTTTTTTGATTTGTCTGTGGGTGATATGTTGTGCTAAAATTCAACTGAGTTCCCAAGGCTTCTTGGAATCTGGTCCAAAACCATCTTGTAAACACCGATCCTCGATTGGATATGATCTTTCTTGGTACTCCATGTAACCTCACAATCTCACTAACAAATACTCTAGCTATGTCCGGTGCTTGATACATCGTACGCACTGGAATAAAGTATGCACTCTTCGTCAGTTGTCAACTACCACAAAAATCGAATTGTGTCTCCTTGTCGTCAGTGGCAATCCAAAAATAAAATCCATCTAAATGACCTCCCATTTTGATTCAGGAATAGCGTGTGGCTGTAACAATCCTTTTGGATGTCTATGTTCAGCCTTCACTTGCTGACATTCTAGACATTTTTCCACATAACTAACTATATCCGCTTTCATTCCTTTCCAGAAGAATAAAGGCTCAAGGTTTTCCTTCATATTCGTGACTCTTGGATGAGCCATGTATACTTCTCGGTACCATCATGGTATTTTGTCCAATATTATCCTTAAATTCCTTGTACCAATCATCATCAATATGTAGAGCTAGAATATTTTCTCGAAGATTCGTCTTAAGAGTTATTATTGAGAATATGTGTGGTCTCCGCTCAACACATCTGCTACTATGTTCACCATTCTTTTAATATACAAAATCTCAAAGTCGTATTCTCTAAGTAATTCTGACCAACGCCTCTTTCGGACGTTCAAGTCACTCTGTGTAAATATATGTTGCAATTCACAATGATCTGTCTTTAATTCAAATTTTCATCCAAACAGATAATGTCTCCACACTCTCAAGGAATATACAATTGCTAATAACTCCAAGTCGTTTGTTGCATAGTTTTCCTCATGCCTTCTCAATTTCCTTGAAATGTAAGCGATCACTCGACCGTATTGCATCAAAACTCCACCTAAACCTTCCTCTGATGTGTCCATGCATACCAAGAATTCTTTGTCCAAGTCGGGGACCTTCAGTATCGACGTTGTTGTTAACAACTCTTTGAGATTTTTAAATGCTTCCGCACATTTCTTTGTCCAGACAAATTTCTTGTTTTTCTTCTGCAATTCCGTGATTGGATTTGCTATCTTCGAAAAACCTTCGACGAATCGTCGGTAATATCCCGCTAAAACCATAAGGATACATACCTCTTATGCGTTCGTTGGTGTTGGCCATTCCATAATAGACTCTACTTTCACTGGATCCATAGTGATACCTCCTCTAGATATGATATGTCCCAAGTAATGAATATTTTATTGGTAAAAATAACATTTCGATAGCTTCCCGTAAAATTTGTTTTCTCTTAGACATTGTAGAACCAATCTCAGGTGTTCGTCATGCTCTTCTTTAATCTGAGAATAAATCAATATGTTATCAATAAATACTTGAACAAACTTGTTCAAGTATTCACAGAACACCCCATTCATCAAACTCATGAATACCCCCGAGGCGTTCGTCAAACTGAACGATAAAATTGTAAAAACATAGTGTCTGAATCTCATCTTAAATGTGGTATTATGGATATCTTCCTCCTTAATACACAATTGATGATATCCTGATCTCAAATCAATCTTTGAAAACACCATTGCTCCTTTCATCTAATCAAACAAATCATCTATCCTTGGAAATTGATACTGGTTCTTGATCGTCGCTTTGTTCAATTGACGATAGTCAATACAAAGCCTCCACAATCCATCCTTCTTTCTCACAAAAATAACTGGCGCACCCCAAGGAGACATACTTGGACGTATAAGTCCCAAGTCCAACAATTCCTTCAATTGCATTTTCAACTCCTGTATCTCAGGCGTTGACATATGATATGGTGTTCTCGCTATCAGTTCAGTTTGAGGTTTCAAGTCTATTGTAAAATCCAACTCTCTTTCGGGTGGTAAGCCTGGTAACTCTTCAGGAAGTATGTCTGCAAACTCTAATACTACAGGAAAGTTTTCTAATCCTTCCACCTCGCCCTTTCCGTTTAGCGCTAATATTGCATATAGCTTGCATCCCTTGCACATACTCTTCTGTAGTTGTAGGGAAGAAATAAACCTCAAGGACACTCCCTGGTTTCTTCCTACGATCACTCTACTCTGCCCCAAATCATCCGTCAAACTTAACCGTTTCGTCTTGCAGTGAAGTATTGCACCATGAAATTCCAACCAGTCCATGCCAATCACTATGTCATATCCTAAGATTGTGACATAAAGGTTGGCCTTTGTTACAAAATCACCCAAGTTAATACTACAGTCCATAACCTTTCCTCCAACTTTGTGTTTGGCTCCCGATGCCATTTCTACATATCTGAACTCATCTTGCTCGATTTCCTTTACCTTAATTCTCTTTAGCACTGCACTCGAAATAAATCTCTCTGTAGCTCCTAGATCTATCAAAATACTAAAAGTTTGATCGACGATCGTACCCGACGTCTTGAGCGCAGTGGACTGATGCTCGACCTGGTGGTTGTTCAACGTTGCATGTATCTCGTGGGCCTTTCCCAAATATCCTATTGTAGTGGGTCCAGATGATCCTACCACTCTGGCCTTCTCAATCAGATAATCTCGCTGGTAATGTGGCTCTCGACATGTCCAACATCTAGTCTTCAGTCTAGTGCACCTGGTACCCGAAGTAGAAGTTGATGGCCTATCATTCTGTGATCCTGGTCTGTTCTGCTGAATAGACCTAAACTATTGTTGTTGCTACAGATGACGATGTTGTTGCTGCTGCTGTGGTTCTCTGTAAGGAGTCCTCTGTTGAGGAGTCTGTTGTCACGGTGTCGAGAACATAGGTCCTCTAGGCGTATCTCGATGCCCAAAAGTATGTCTAGTTGGTGTCTGATATTGTTGTGCTCCTGATATCATATGTCCAGTTAGTCTAGAAGGAGTCTTGCCCTGACCCCCATTGTCCATCTATTCCTCAGCTATGAGGGACTTCTGAACTGCATCGTGCAGCGTTTGAGGCATTAGGATCCTCAACTTCGCACAAATGTTGAAGTTAAGGCCAAACACAACTTGTTGATGTATAACTTCTCTGTGTTCAGATGTGGAGCATACCTCAGTAGCTCCATGAACCTGGCTTCAGACTCCGACATTGTATGAATACCCTGTCATAAGGCATTGAACTCATTAAGCTGACGCTCAATGAATTCATCCGACAAATACCTTTCCCATAATCTTTCATCGAACAATTCCCATAACACGTATTCAACGACCATGTTTAGTTGAGGTAGGAGTGTCTTCCACCAAAGTAGAGCACTTCCTTTCAGTTGAAATACTAGTATGCAAACTTTCATGTTGGAGGTGTAATCACGAAGTGCGAATCACATCGCCATGTTCTCCAACCATGCCTCAACAACTAAGCCTTCCGTGGCACCCCAGAACTCGGGAAACTTCACTTTCTCGAGTTCTCTGTGTTTACTACTACTACCAGCTAGAGCGTGATGTGAACCCTCATTGGTGACAAACGCTCTGCCCTCATCTTGATCCAAGTAGTTGACCAACGCCTCTGACATCCTCTAAAAGGATCTCATCATACCTACCATATCTCCCACATCAACCTGCTCTTGCTTGGTAGTTTGCTAATCTCACTGATGGTTTGATCCCTCTGGCGTGGATACAATCGGAGGAGGCACACCTCTTCCTCCTGCACCACGACATCTTCTTCCCCTATGTCCTCTAACCATGATTACCTGCATGGATAATTTAAAAATTAATTAGTGATACATCTTTAATTATTTAATTTTAACATAGTGGAAGGCGTAAAAGTCCAATGTCGCATGGTTGAACCCACTCTAATACCATATGTAACAACCCCTTCGTTAAGACATAAATGTAAGTGAGAATAGTAGAGGTAATTTTTTTTGAAACAACAGTTAGAACAAGTGATATGCGACAATAACATCCATCAATATTTTCACATTCTATTTTTATCTACATCACTACACAAAAAGAATCATATACAACATCATTGTTACTCATAGATCAACCATATCACATAAAGATAACAAAATATGTCTACCCGTCAAACCTACCCTGCAATGTTAGGACCTCTAAGACACATAATCAACGCTCAAGTCCGGGATTCATCCGATTGATTTTGACCATTTAAGGACTTAGGACTGGCTACTGTTTTGAGGAGCATGGAGGTATCTACTCCCACAATCAACTCTAACCTAGAATCGAGACTAAAATTAATGCTAAGGTACTTAATCATACACAATTAAATTCATTCATTGACTCTTTATACTAGACAAAATTTCCTTTCCTTAAAGAACACAAGCAAACAATAATTATTCATCTAGATAAATGTACCTTCTCTTTAAGAATACAATTATATAATTAATTTTTATTCATCATCTAGATAGTTTTAATTTTCTTAAGAATACCACATATATTTTAATACTCATCATCTAACAAAGTTCCTTCCTTATTACAAATAAACACATAAATATTCACCAACTAGACAAATGTACCTTCTCTTTAAGAATACACTTGTCTTTTTTTATTCACTATTTAGACAATGTACCACGAGAATTATATGGATAACTTTTAGTAATTCCATAACCAATCCTAACTTGCAATCTAACTGGGAATTTACATTACACCAATTAACTTTATCACTAGCTCAAATCTTTAATCATTTTAGAATGGCAAATAATTTTACCAAGGCCATATGAAATTCTAAATTTCGTATTGGCAAAATAATTTTACAAGACCCAACGATTCTCTAACTTTTCAAAATTTCAATTTCCTTGACAATGAACCCACAATTTTAGTTTTCAGAATTGCAAAATAAATTTCAGATTCAGGATCAGTAAATTTTTTTGATAACGATTCATATGAATTCNGACAAACAAAATTAAAAAAAAAAAACCCTACGAAATTCTAATTTCGGATTAGAAAATGAGTTTATAAAGACCATACGAAATTCAAATTTCGGGTTGCAAATAAGTTTTCCAAATATCTAACAAAATTCTATTTTCGATTTGCAATAAAACTTGACAACAACCAAATGATTTTTGTTTCCATAAAAAGCAAACTAATCGTTGCGACCATAACGAAAATCAAGCTCAGGAATTGCAAAATAAAATTTTCAACGACCTAATGAAAATCTAAACTTTGGGATGTGCAATTAGTTACAACGATCATACAAAAATTAATTTCCAGAAATTGTTGATTAAATATGCAACGATCATAGTGAGATCTTAATTTCAAGATCAACAAATTAAATTTTATAATGACCAACGAATTCCTAAATTCGGATCTGCAAATTAAATTGGTAGTGATCATCAAAAAATTAAGCATTTCTGGCATGTAATTTAAAATGACAGCGGAACAAATTAATTTCAAAATTCTGGGTTGTAAATTAATTTAGCAGCAATCATATGAATTTCTAAATTCTGATTTTGTATAACAAAATGGCAACGAACATTTAACTTCTGAAATTATGGGTTGTAAAATAAAATGACAACGAACTATGCCAATTTTGATTCCATAAATACAGCACGGTTCTGCATTATTTTTAAAAACTCTAATATACAAAATCTACTCTTATTACATTTTCAAAAATTTCAGAAATAAAATACTAGAATCATGAAAATGGAGAATTGAGGATGTCCTTCAACAACTTGCGCTCCTTCTTTGCTTCTGCTTGCTAATCACAAAGATTTCACCGGTACCTCTCATCCAACGCTAGGAGTACTCTTCTTCCCCCTTATCCCCCGAGCCGCAAATGGACCACACACAAGAAACCAGAAAATTGTAGCAGGAAGAGTTTCCACTCTTTCTCAAGCTTGGAATCCCAACTCTCACAAGTAAAACACACACAAACCAAATTTTGGCAGCATAACAATACTATCCCAAGTCACATCCATTTCTCCTCTACACAATTTGTTTTATAGAAAAATCCCCAATGACACATGTCCTCATGCACAAATAATTAACTTTTTAAATAAATAAATTATGATTATTCACTCACACACTTGTCACACTCTCCCCAAGTTGCACAAGTAATTGCCCTTTTTATTTTATTTAAAAAGTAAATTTCCCTCAAATTCCCAAATGTGTTCCTATTTTCGCTCTTAGTTGTCCCTTTGTTCCCCAAATTCTCATTTAATGAGTGTCTCATAACTAGATCTTAGTTAGAGTTTGATTAGGAGTCTTCTTTTAGTTAGAATTAGTGGTAGTTTGACTCAAGATACTATTCTGTGTACACATATTCTCTCAAGTTTTAATTTCTTTTTATTTTAAAAATCATTGCACACATGTGCATTTTATCCAACCTTTAAATTTTATTCACCTTTTTCCTAGAGTTTGATTTTAACTTAATTCTTTTAATTTATTTAATATTTTAATTAGACCCTCAATTAAACTTAGACTTAGACTTAGTCTTAGACTCAGGCTTAGACTCTTGTTAGGATTCTAAGTTTATAATTTTTTGATTAATTAATTATTTTATTCTAACAAGGTCTAAACATTTCAATGGTTTCTAGGCCACCTAGATTTATTGACTCAAGTTTTAATTATGCGACGTGCCCTTAAAGATGTACCTTCGTGCTCCAAGGGTGCCACTCACATTTGACTAGTTTTGGAAGTTGTTCGACCCTTGGAGTCAACACTCCATTCAGTCGATCTTGTGAGAGACTAAGGGATTCTAAGGAATAAGGATTCTACCTTATTCTGAGCCCTTTAGAATTCTTCGGGAGCGACTGTCTCAGTCCGCCCTCACGACATCGTGGAACTCTCGAACTAGGTAATCGTTAACCTACAATTCAGGTCACAATGGTAGTGCTAGTAGGATGTGATAGGGACACTGCCACACCTCTCCCTCAAATGTTCGGTTTATGTGCATGACCCATTTACTCCTTATGTGAGTCAGATTAGCAAGTATCATCAAGCCTGCATCCACTGACAAAGCAGTGTTAATAATCCATATACATAAATCATACTGAAATCAATCATATATCACATGTGCATAAAATGAAATACTCAATCAAAATACAATCCACTCCCCGACTCAATCTGGAGTCCAAGGAAGTCCATTGATGCCATCAACATCCATAACCTGTCATGTGTTCTGCACACTCAAGAGAAGTCGTCAATAATATCTTTCAATACATATACATCTGAAAGCAACAATGAATTACAATACATCATCAACATCATATATAACTCATAATCGAAACAAAATCATAATGTACTATAGCAGGATCACTTGCACACAAGTGTCCTCAAAGAATAAGTCAATATATGTGTGATCAGTAGTACGGGATGTTACAGATTCCCTCACGAGTTTGTTATGTTGTTGACATAAACTTTATGTATAAATATATGTTTGATTAAGTAATAAAAGAAATATAGAATTGTTTTGTGCATGTTGGATTATTAAGTCTATTTACTGGGATCAATATAGATTATTAATGTGTGCATTCCATTATAAGATATTCTCCCATAGATGGTATACGGGGAAATCACAAAGGAAGGATCCAACTACTATAACAATGGAATAAAAACCCCTGCTTCTGAGAGAATTTGACGCAATTATGGTCGAGCATTTTTGTCTAGTCGCTACTTGGATAGACATAATTTATCATTATCCCTACTTGGATAGACACATGCAATTAAGACCACTCAACTGATCTCATCAACTTGTATGTCATGCATGGAAGACGGGGATATCATATCGTCCCGTTATTCTTGTGGTTTTCCCTTCTTAATTCAATCAATATCTAGTCATCATTTTCAATTTCTGATTTTTGCAAACTAATTTAGTAATTTTAAATTTATTCAAACACTCAAAATTGCAATTTGAATCATGCAAATTGAAATTTCAACCATTCTTCATCAACCAAATTCTAGCCAGATTAAAAGCTTTTGAATGCCTCATGTCAAATACATAAATGTCGTTGTTGATAATTCTTTTTAATAGAGTAGTGAGCAACTCCATGATCGAGTTTTATACTCATAGGTGATAACTATGATAATTCTTTCTAATAAAGTAGTGAGCAATTCCATGATCCAATTTCATACTTAAGTAATGAATAAATAGAGAGAAGCTTGACCAAATAATAAATCAGTTTTTTTATTTTTATTATCAAATATATATATAGAAAAGTGCCTTATCCCACAAACACAAATTCTTATACACTAATTTAATGTCTAAATTGATCATGATTCCATATATATAAAAAAATATTTATCTTAATTCAAAAATAGCAAGCAAGTTCTCCTATAGAATTGTATACTTAGATATTATTCTATATCTAATTATCAAAATGAGATATCAATATCTTAAAGTAAATAAACACTTACTCTCCCAATGGTGATAGGTGTCATCTAAGATGCATTTCTTACCGCTAAGGACTTTCCACGGGCCTCTCAAGTCAAGTCAAGGCTTGAGATATTAGACCAAGATAAAAGATTAAGCAAAGTTGATTTTATTTTCTAAGGGAAAAGATTAAGCAAGGTTGATTTTATTTACCAAGGAGAAATTCTTAGGTATTTAGTGAAAATCTATTCTCTCCTAACATTTTTAGACCTAGGTAAACATTATTGCTTGGACTTTTCTTAGGCATCCCAACTTTACCTTTCACTTTGCCCATTTCTAAACCACTTAGTAAAATTAGATTCCTTATTATATGATATTTTACACGTGATTATAAGACAATTAGTTCGGCTCTTTATGAGACTCAAAAAGGAGTAATCGATTTCTTAGACCATGCTACATTAGGCATATCAAGGTCGTGGCATGCCCATCAATTATGGATGGAAGGAAGGATTTGCATCATGTTAGGTAAGAGGGATAATCAACTTAAAAATTGTTTCAATTCAATTCAATATTTCACCTACCTTATTGACCCTTGACCCTTTTGATTCTTTTTAGCTTATGTGTTGATCATTACTACAACAAACAAAGCAATCATGGTTAGTCTACTTGAAAGGTTATATATATAACACTTCATTACACTAAGACATTTCAAATCCCAAAATTTGATTCAATCTTATGAAATCCTAAAGATGTTTCTTCCCTTCATAGAACCTATAATACCTTATTATTTTGTGCTTATTGGGTGAAATTTATAGGGATGGGATACTATGCATGCTCAAGCTTTGAGGGGTAAGGAAATTAGTAAAGGTCTTTGGGTTTAGGATTATGTAAGATCCTGAAATGTGAAAGGTGAGGATAATTTTATATGGGAAAAAGGTTTTTGGACTTTTTAAGAAAGGTAGAGAAAGACATTGAAAGGTATTATGATTTTTTTTCTATAAGAAAATCACTAAAATAGCATTGTTAGAGTTTTAGTTTTGAGTTTTAATTAGATAATTTTGTGATAAAGGAAATCAATAAAATAGTAGTGTTAGAGTTTTAGTTTTGAGTTTTAATTAGATAATTTTGTGGCAAAGATAATTGATTTACTAAACAAAAAAAGGTAATCAATCCCATCAATGGTAGTAAGTGATTATAGGTAGTTCATCAATGAGTGGAAAAAAGCAACAAAAAAGAATACAACAATAGTGAAACCTAACTAAGAAAAAGAGCATCCAATTGAAGTGACATGTAAAATAAGAACCCACACATTGACATATTCATAAGTGTTCCAAGATAATCCACTTGTGTTATTCATTGATGATTATTCCACCCATGAAAGTGTCATATAGAATATTTATAATCCTTAGAACCCTAGTGATGGTGGCCCAAGAAAAAAACATGTATTGATTATTATCGAGACATTAATAGAGATGGAGTTAAATGATATCACCTATTATATAAAACTTAGTGTTATATGTTTATTCATATGAGTAAACATATAACACTAAGTTTTATATAATAGGTGATATCATTTAACTTAAGGATATTGTTATATTAATGACTCTGAAAAAAACTTGTGTTGTTGATTACTTCAAAAGAGCCTCTGAGTCATGATGCAACTTTGTAGGGTTAGTAATTTGAAATTTATGAAGATGCAAGTCACAAGTCAAAGCCTCCAAGAATTAAGCATATGAATGCCATATAATCATCCAAAGTTGGGAAGAATGTATCTAAGGATTTAATTTATATTATTTTTG
This sequence comes from Picea sitchensis, assembly GCA_010110895.2. NCBI lineage: Eukaryota > Viridiplantae > Streptophyta > Pinopsida > Pinales > Pinaceae > Picea > Picea sitchensis. Next base: position 103,352 of record SNQJ01S0015620.1, on the reverse strand, counting down.
TTTTATCAATGTTGAAGAGTAATAGACATTGATGTACTTATCAAACTACTTACTAAGAGTAAGGTTGTTTCTTGGGTTGTGGACACGAAAGAATTAGAGTCTCAAGGTGTAAAGTCCAGAATCCCTATGCAAGAAGAAGTTGAGCCTTGAAGAGTCT
>SNQJ01S0015620.1:63692-103185 GCA_010110895.2 Picea sitchensis | reverse complement strand
GTGAAAACCAGGATCGAGGTCGGATCAGATGGCGCATGGAGATCACGATGATCCTTTCGACGAATAGACTCAATGCCTTTAGCCCCTTTTTGCACAACTCCTTTCTTTCCCAAGTGACCACGGGTTGTGACCCTGTGTCTATTCTCAAAACACTTTCAGTGTTCGCAAATGGAAGGAGTTAATCCTTGCTTATTCACAGCTGCGATGAGCGAAACGTTGAGATGGCTTAATTGGGCGCCACGCGTCCCTCTCAGATCTGACGGCCCTGAACTCACTCGGTGATGTTGTGGGCCAGGGGCCTGGACACTCCAGGCGCCTCGCGCATCAGGAATATGACGGGGCTATTCCTTGCATTTCGAAGTCATGATGGACGAAAAGGAGAGGAGCCTAATCGCGCACCAGGTGTCTCCTGTGGATGAACGGTTGAGGCTGCTTCGCAATACTGCGGGCCTGACTCTAGGCGCTTTCGGCACCCCGGGGTTCGGAGTTTCGAGATATGAGATGATGAGGGACTTTCACCCTTCGAACTCCTGAATGTCGATATGCCAACTAGATCTCGCACTATGTGTCACTGGATCGGACGACCCAGAATCAGTCTTGGCATATAGTCGCTTTCTTTGACGTTATACATCGGTCAACTTGGTAGCCCCGATATCCCGATGACCGTTGATCTGCTCTTATGGATGAATCCGGGTTGTTGACAACGTAATTTCACCCGCCCGCTTGATTGGAAGCCTTAAAACGAGATTTTTCCATGCTGCGCTCGGGCGCTTCTTGAGCAACTTGCAGACCTAAATACTCTTGTGCCTAGGACAAGAAATGTCACTAACAACATCTAAATTTAAGGAGAAATTATGGTGTGATAAAGAATTAGAGGATAAAATAAAATAAAGATACTATAAGGAGGTGATCAACTCCTAGAAGATAAAAAGTATCTCTCTATCTTAACCACATAAAGAAGAAAACCAACATTGCTAAAATAAGAATAAACTCCCATGAGCTCCATAATGAAATAGGGCATTGGACAATTCCTAAAATGCTATAGGTTGAAATAATTTGTCATCTTTGTGACACTAAGAGGGATGAAGATGAAAATCACTTTCTCTTAGAATGTCCTACGTACACCCACATCAAATCACAATCTCAAAATATGTTTTATGATATCAACCTTCCTAACCTTTTAACTCGTCAAAAATATGGTGACTTAGGAATGCTTCTCTTAAAGATTTTCCTTACCAAAAATAAAACTCTAAAATAATTTCCTTACCTTTCTTAAGGTTTGATAAGCCAAGTTTGGTCTTAGTGGATGTTAACCACCAGTGCCACCATCATCATTACAAGTTAAATATTTATTTCTCTAATATTTATGGATGATCCAATTATAAACTCCTTCAATTTAATAACCTTTTGTGTTCATAATTTTTTTAACCTAGAATTGACATGTTATTAATTTATGTGAACGTAAATTGAAGGGTAAGGGTGAACGCCAATTTTCAACATTGGTGTCATTTCCTTATAACATGCCCAACCCTTAATGGTTAAGAACATGTGTTTTTGAGAATGCAGATTTCCAAAGTTATTCATAATGTTGTTTGAGCTTTCTGGAGATAAATTGTGTGCAAGATTACAAAACGTCCAATGTTTCGAGTGGACACTACAACTTCTCCTTGCTAATTTTCCACATTTCTCACAACAACTATCAAAATTCACTCTATAAATGCAAATCTTGGCACTCTTTTCTAGTATCATTAAATATTTTATGTGTCATTAACGATGGGTGGAGTGTCTACTTGAAACGTTGGACATTTCATAATCTTGCACACAATTTATCTCTAGAAAGCTCAAACAACAACATGTATTTCCTCCTAGGAGGTCACAAGTTCAAATTTAGAGGGGGTAAGGGTATGTACACCTCTATATACTTTAGCAATCAAATCAATGTACGGAGGGGGTCCCTTGTCCCACAAACAACGGGGTTTCATACACCAATTTGGTGTTTGGTTCAACTCTAACCTTAAAATTAGATTATGATTAGATGTAATTTTATCCATTTTCATAACTTAATTACTCTTAAGACTTCTTGGCTTATGAAAACCATAATACTCTTGGCACTTTTATTTCCACCATGTTTAATTATAAAAATGAGATTTTGAAGAATACTTAGTTTGATTCCTTTCATTTATCTAATAAATCTTATTGATTTTAGAAAGAGAAAAACATTATCTTCAATTGGAAAATACATTGCTAAAGGTACAAATAATAGTCCATTTTAAATAGCCCAAATAATGAATATCATAAACAATAATTTATTGTTGATCAACTTGTTACATTGATTCTTTGACACTTTGAACAATACTTTTACTTTTCAAGAAAATTCAAGAGAATTTGTTGATTATGTAGTTTAAATGTTCTATGAATTTTATTTTTTCCTTGCCACTCAACATAACGGGAAGGGAAACTGACATTTTTTTTTGAAATCCCACAAGAATCATTTGTGATTGTTGGAATTGCAAATATTAATCATTAACCTTTCAAAATGAAGTTGCAATAGGGACCTTCAAGGGTGATAAACTCATTTTTACATTAAAAACAATGATCTCAACAATCCAAAATTGTAATTTTAACAAAACTTTAATAATTAGTGATGGAAAATGGGAAAAAGATTAAAATCATGAAACATTTATCTTTCGTCTTTATTAATAATATATCTAATTAATTATTAAATTTACATAATTTATAATAGATAATATTAATTGATATCAAATGATATATTAAACTTTCAAAATTAAATAAATTATTTTGTTCTATCATATTATATATATTAAATTATATATAATATATATATATGATGATGGGATTACTTGGATTTATTTACAATTTTATTTCTATGTTTAAAAACATTAAGAGAAGTGTTCCAAGATCACCATAGTTTTGTTGAGTTAGAAGGTTAGGAAGGTTGGTAGTGTGACAAATCTTTTGAAATTGAGATATGAGTTGGGCATACACCAAACATTCTAAGAGAAAGTGATTTTCATCTTCAACCCRCTTAGTGTTACAAAGATGATAGATTCTTTCATCCCAAGGCGTTTTKGGAATTGTCCAATGTCCAGTTTCACTATGGAGCTCATGAGTGATGTCACGTTCCCAAGAGTAGGCCAGCAGGGAGTGACTTAGTAGTCTATGTGTTCCCATAGACTATAGTCAGGCACAAACATGGAACAAGATGGAGAAATAAGGGTGTATTGATGGCTAAACGATGAATTAAGCAAAAAAAACTTAGGGAAAGTCACTTAAGCCTAAGTCAACGAAGAATTAGAATGAAAAGGTGCTAAAGGGGGACTTAATTAATTAATTATTCATCTTAGGAGGAAAATCATCTAGCTTAAGTGAGGTCAATGGTGAATTAGATTGGGAATGGTATAAAGGGAGGAATTTGACCTAATTCCTCATTAGGCATTGTTATGATTTGATGTTGAGAGTTCCCAGAGGAGGAAGAGAGTCGACTTTACAGTTTTGTGGATTTCTAGAGGAAACCACCACCATTGATCGGTTTCGGTGTTGAGAGACACTCCCTGTCCCATCGAAGATACCATCCAGGTATTTCATCGTTCTATTCAGGAGTATCCAGTTGCAGTGTGCGTAGCTCATCCAGTGAGGGCACAAGTCAGATTGAGGGTTTGTGGAGTTGCACGAGGTCCAAGCTCAGATTGCATTTTCCTTCCGACCCAATTGAGATCCAGTCAGGGCACTTAGATTGAGCCACTTTCCATCAGATTCTGACTGTGGAATCTTGCAGGGTACATCATCCATCCATTTAGGGTGCAGCTCTTCCGACAGGACATTTGAGGTTAGAGACGGAGCATCAGAGAAGATCTGGGGAAACCCTCCCGACCAAGTTCCGCATTTGGTGAGATGATCGTTTTGAGTCCTATAGCACTTGATTCCATTGGAGGAATCATTTGGGGTGCATCCAATGTCCCAGGAGGTGCGCAAACCCTCCAGGGGTCGAGATCCAGTGCCTCAAAGACCAGATCCGATATCTGACATTCATCTATTTCAGTCTAAAGGCCAGGGCGCTTCTATTGGGACAAATTCTAGCTCATTCTGATGGGTCTAACCTTTCGAACGAGTTTTCCAGCTTGTAGTTGTTACCGTACTTCTCCAGAATTTCCTATTTTGTTTATCTATCTGTGCATGCATCAGATATGCCTTCATCTTCTGATCACAGACATTTTTATGTTATTTTCTTGTATTCTAGTGACGATCCATGAGATCTAACTGACAGCTATACTCTATATTTCTAGTATGTTATTGTATTTCCATGCTTGAGTCGCATAATACATATTATTAGGCACTTGATGTTCTTTATTTCCGCATGCATCCTCTATATATTGTTTAAACCATAAATATACAACATGCATATGAAATAACCATAAAAATCTCAAACACACAACTGAAATGCATCCAGAAACCCCCAGAATATCAGATTTGAAGATAAAACGCATCCAGAAACCCCCAGTGTATCATATCTGCGAGACAGAACATTAGATCAGTAGAAAATATCTTGATCAACGAGATCAGTGATATTTCAGTGGTATAAGAGCTTTAGTCCTGCCAGCCTGTGACTAAATACAATGAGTACAATAGAAGAACCAGATGGTCATGAGCATGTAGGTGACGAATATGTCACTTACAACAGGTGCAAGGAAAGAAGGCCTAGGCCTAACTTTCCTCCTTTCCCTCCCAGTTCAAAGGAAGAGGAAGAGGCACACAGAGAAGCAGAGAGAAGAGCAGAGCGCGAGGCAGAGAGGATACTAGGTGATAGATATGAGCGACCATAGGGCATTGGTAAGGCCCCCATGGAACCAGAGGCAACCTTCATGTAGGTTATCAGTGATATGCTAGCTAGTCAACGGACCATGTCACAGTCCTTGGCTTAGGTGGCTGATAGATTGGCTATGGTGGATATTCCGGGCACCCAAGCCCCACATGCAATACAGGGGAACTCAGGGGCAGGCAGTAGACCCCAGTCACCCACTCACACATATACTTCTGCGAGTAGGATTCCCCGACTGTTGTTTCCTAGTTTCCAGAGGGCACCCTCAAGAGAAGCAGAGATGTCGATAGCACAGAGACCACCCACTCATGTAGAGGACATTGTGGAGTATCAAAGGGAGTATGCAGCATTGGGCCATGACTTCCATCGCGATATGACCTTAGTCGAGTATTGTGGACTTAGACTCAGGAACCACCCCAGAGAGCCACAGAGGGGAGGGCAGCAGTCACAGTAGCAGCAGGGGCATAACATTTATTTCATCTGAAAAGTTGGTAAACTCACCATACCTTCTTTTGACGGATCGTCCAAATGCACTGCTAGAGCTTGGGTACAGAAGTTAGACACCTACTACAAGCTCAACTAGATGACTGAATCAAAAGCCATCAGTTTCACTACCTTACACTTGGAGGGTGAGGCACACGAGTGGTGGTATCATGGATTGGTGACACTGGGCCACAATCATGTTGGTTGTGGAGCCTGATTATCTTCCTGATTCAGAGGTCTTTTACTTTCAGCCGTGTTTATACCCCATGAAGTATTTACACCCCAGAAGTATGTACGCTCTTCCACACAGGGGAGTGCAGAGGGGGGGTACCCCCTTTGAGGGGTCCGGGGAGGCTATCCCCCTGTTTGGGGGCAAGTGGGCCCTTGGCGGGGGTTCGGGGGCGAATCCCCCAAAAGAAAAAATTGCCTTGTAAATGTATATTGTAATCTCATTGTAAATCCAGATCGTTCATTATAAGGTCGCAGATCTAACGATAGAGATTATGTTATGGTTTTTTTCCCTAGAAGGCAACCCTCTTTTATGAGGGAAATGTATTGCGGCTATGGTGGATGGTGAATATTGTATTCTGAGATAGGAGACTGTGAGAGAAAGAAGACGAAGCTACAACAGGTTTGTTATAGGTTGTATCCCTTCATCTGATGGATAATAATAAAGGAAGGACCTGGCAATTTCTCTGGTGGACGTAGCCCACACTGGGTGAACCACGTAAATCTATGTCTCTATTGTATTGTGTATCTTATGTGTTTTGTTTCCGCATTTGTTTTATTTTATTGCTCCATGATCCTATTTTTCTAACAAGTCACATCACCTCCTACAGAGAGTTCACAGAGAGAATCATGGATAGATTTGACAGGAGGGATCCAGAGATCCATTTCAGATATCTAGCCCAATTGAGAAAAACTGGCACAACAAAGATATTCATCTCAGATTTTCAGAGGTTAGCAGTGGCAGTGACAGATATATCTGAGCCTGGACTGATCATGTTATTTACAGAAGGGCTCACATAACCCTTGAGAGGATGGGTGAAGGCATAACGTCCTCACACCTTATAGGATGTCATCCGACACACTAGAGATTTGGCGGACTCCGTGCCAAAATCTAAACCCTTTACCAAACCCTTTGTACCACAGAGAGACAAGGATCGGAAGAATACACAAAGGGAATGGAAGGGCAAGCCCCAAGTTGGATGATGATACGAGACGAGAGTTGATGAGGAAGAAGCTTTGCTTCTCTTGCAGAGATCCTTGGGTCCCAGGGCATAGATGCATGGGAAAGGGACAGATCCACTACATTGAAGTGGAATCAGGCAGTGAGGAGGAGGATGAGGATATTGAGGCACCGATAGACAGTGATTTAGAGACTGAGACCACTCATGAGCTAGAGCAGCACCGAAGAAACCTCAGATACCGACAAGGGCATAGATCAAGGAGGAGGCAAAACCTCGTAGAGAGGTGAAAGGGGGAACCATAGCCACCCTTTCAAGAGTACCCAGGTACAACACTCCCAGGCTCAAGGACCTTGTACAGGGGGAACGCATGACAACTTTAGTTGATGGTGGGGGCACCCACAATTTCATAGATGTGTCCTTAGTAGCCAGTAGGGGGTTACACACGGAAGATTTTGAGGGATTCCATGTGGTAGTGGTTGATCGATACACGATGACATGTTTGGACATGATCCCCGACCTAGAGGTCAAACTATGCAACTACACCTTGACAGACACCTTCTATGTAGTTGACCTATTAGATATTGATGTTGTGTTAGGGGTACACTGGTTATATTCATTAGGGGAGATTGGGTTCAACTATCAGATGTTGACCATGAGCTTTAGAGATGCCAGTGGATCTAGAGTTGTGCTGAGAGGCATGTCTGTAAATTCTAACCTTGTACAATGTCTACTGTAAACAGATATTTAGAAAAGAACAGAAAAGATACAATGGCAAATACAAACATTACACAGAGATTTTTCCCCTGGAAACCCAAACGAGGAAAACCAGCATATATTATATTCATTCATTGTGTTACATTGTTTACAATACAATATACATATAGGAGCCAACGACATCCAAAACCCTAACCAAATGACCTAGATTAGTCCAAAACCCTAATTCCTTAACCAGAAATAGAAAACCATCGGCAAAAACCACGTGCCAAAAAAACCACCTAAATACATGACATGTTTCCCGAGGTAGATGTCCCATTCCCAAGAGTAGGCCAGCAGGGAGTGACTTAGTAGTCTATGTGTTCCTGTAGACTATAGTTAGGCACAAACAGAGAAAAAGATGAATAAATAAAGGTGTATTGATGGCTAAACGATGAATTAAGCCAAAACAACTTAAGGAAAGTCACTTAAGCCTAAGTCAACGAAGAATTAGAATGAAAAGGTGCTAAAGGGGGACTTGATTAATTAATTATTCACCTTAGGAGGAAAAGTGTCTAGCTTAAGTGAGGTCAATGGTGAATTAGATTGGGAATGGTATAAAGGGAGGAATTTGACCTAATTCCTCATTATGCATTGTTATGATTTGATGTTGAGAGTTCCCAAAGGAGGAAGAGAGTCGACTTTACTGTTTTGTGGATTTCTAAAGGAAACCACCACCATTGATCGGTTTCAGTGTTGAGAGACACACCCTAGCCCATCAAAGATACCATCCAGATATTTCACCATGATATTCAGGAGTATCCAGTTGCAGTGTGCGCAGCTCAGCCAGTGAGGGCGCAAGTTAGATTGAGGGTTTATGGAGCTACATGAGGTCAGAGCTCAGATTGCATTTTCCTTCCGACCCAGTTGAGATCCAGTCAGGGCACTTAGATTGAGCCACTTTCCATCATATTTCGGCAATGGAATATTGCAGGGCGCATCATCCATCCATTTAGGGCGCAACTCTTCCGGTAGGACATTTGAGGTTGCAGACGGAGCATCAGAGCAGATCCGGGGAAACCCTCCTAACCCAGTTCTACATTTGGTGAGACAATCGTTTTGATTCCTATAGCAGTTGATTCCGTTGGAGGAATCATTTGGGGCACATCTAGTGTCCCAGGAGGTGCGCAAACCCCCCGGGGGTCGAGATCCAGTGCCTCAGAGACTAGATCTGATATCCGAAACTCATCCATTTCTGATCACAAGTATTTTTATGCTATTTTCTTGTATTCCAATGACGATCCATGAGATATAACTGATGACTATACTCTATATTTCCAGTATGTTATTGTATTTACATGCTTGAGTCGCATAATACATATTATTTGGCAATTGATATTCTTTATTTCCGCATGCATCCTCTATATATTGTTTAAACCATAAATATACAACRTGTACATGAAATAACCATAAACATCTCAAACACACAACTGAAACACATCCAGAAACCCCCAGAGTATCAGATCTGAAGATAAAACGCATCCAGAAACCCCGAATGTATCAGATCTGTGAGACAAAACATTAGATTAGTAGCAAATATCTTGATCAATGTGATCATGGATATTTCAAATTTATTCTTAATTTAGCAATGTTGATTCTCTTCTTTACACTACTCAGAACAAAGAGATACTTTTGATCTTCTATATTAGGGTTGATCACCTCCTTATAGTATCTTAATTTTATTTTACCCTCTAATTCTTTATCACACCACAATTTTTCATTAATTTTAGATGTATGAATATTTTTAATATTATCCTTATCCTTTATAATCATCTCTTCGTTTATTCCCCAGTGATTTAGCTCAAATTGGGCATGTGTATGCCATCCCTGCTTGAGTCGAAGGTGGTTTTCGCTAGAGTTTGAAGTGATTTTGGGGAGCCTCTTGTCTTTCATGTTGTTTAACTTGTTCTTATACATTAAGTACATGGTCATGGTTGTGATCTCAATTGGGGAAAGACTCGCTTCTATGAGGAGGATAGGATAGGGTGTATTGTTTTTAATTTTGAGATTATAAGTTATAAAAATATTTTGGATCTGCTCTATCTTTCTCCACGAATCTCTAGAGTTATTGCATCCCCAAACTTCACATTCATATAAAATAACAAGAGTGACGAGAATCTCAAAGAGGAGTTTCTTCTTATCCCATATCCAAAGGTCCATTCATTTACAATTGTTTTCAAGTTTATATAAGCTTTCCACCCTCCATATATCTTTTTCTTAATGTTATAGTTTCAGTTGAGATTTTAATGAATATTGATTCCAAGATATTTGTATGAAGACACTTCCTCCAAGTTGTTGTTGTTATATATGAAAGTATCGTAAGTGGACTTTTCGGATTTAATTATCATAACTTTTATTTTGTCAATGTTAACAGTCATACCCGTGCTAGAGAAGAAATCCTTCAGGATTCTTAGTTGCTTTCCAAGATCATAGGGACTTCTCGCCATAAGAACTATATCACCATAATAAAGAAGAAGAATGATGACTATACCAACGAGAATTGGATCAACACAACCTACTTCTTCCAAACAATTTTCTATCTTGTTAATGTAAATGCCAAAAAGGGTAGGGGACATGGGATTGTTTAACTCCTATATTATAGTTAATCTATTCTTATCAGCCCTCAATGTTCCTAAAATTGGAAATAATGTTCTCATACAACCTTACCACATCGACCCTCAACTTAGAAGGGACTTTTAGCTCTTCCAACCTATTCCAAAGGTTCATCCGGGGCACTGTGTCAAAATATTTTCTTAAGTCAATGAAACAACAAAGGAAATTGGTTTTATTATTGTGACACTCCTTCACAATGATTCTAATATTAACAAGGTGGTCCACATTTAAATGATAGCTCCTAAATCCGGCCTGGTCTTTTGCTCTTTTACCGTGACTTTCTAGCCAAGTGTTAATCTTCTTTTCCAAAATGATCACATACAATTTGGATAAAATAAAGCTAATCATAATGGTACTATAATTAGATGGATTGTTTTGTTCCCCGCCTTTAAAAATAGGAACAATGAGTATTTGCATCCAACGTCTAGGGAAGCATTGCTTGACTGTTAAATTGAAGAGCTTATGTATGTGAGGGATGAGGATAGTCCCTCCAATTTTTAAGATTTCGGCTTGGTAACCTTCAATGTCCTTAGCTTTCCCTTTTTTTATCCACTTAACCCCAAATTCTATGTCATCTAAAGAAAAAACTTTATCCTCTCTAGAAACGTTTGGAATGGTATCCATGACATTAGGGGATTCATAAAGATTTTAAAGGTAGGAATTCCAATCCTTTAATGGAATCATATTATTTTCTTCAGTTTTTTGAGTTAGAATTTTCCTCCATTATTTCTTAGGATCTATCTTAGATAGGAGCAAAACATATTATTGCTTTTTATTTATATAATAACTTTCCCTCCTTTTAACAAGGGCTTTGTACACAATTATCTTATCGGATTTTAAGGACTCATTAGAAGCATCCCTTGTGGATTTTGTAGCAATTTTACACTCACTATCATACCAAGGGTTGTTTGTTCTATTTTTCATTTTACCTAACACCTCAATAGAGAACTTGCTAATGGAAGTAGGAAGGGTTGTCGTAAAATTATGATGGAGGTCTTTAATGTTGTCCTTATACAATACGAGATTTTATTCACTATTTAAATCCTTTAAGAAAAGATTAGCTTTACTTTTGTAAAAAAGTAGGTGCCTTTGGTTATCAAATTTTCTTCAATGGGGTTTTTGTGCATGACAAAGTTTAGAGTTACAGTTAAAGGCTTGTGATCATAGTCAAGTTCATGGTTATTTAAAAGGTCGAAATTTACTATTTGGTTGTAAACGAGGATATCAGAAATCACATAATCCATGACACTATTGCCCAACCCATGAATACAAGTCATTTTGTTGGATTTTGGCCACTTCATTGGGCCATTGCAAATTATTAGGTCTTGAGAATCGTAGAGCTTGATTAGGTCAATACCAAACAAATTCTCAGTCAATTATTCAAAGTTTATTTTGTACCTGTTAGCTAAAACAAGGTCCTTGTCTAGTCACAAAGGATTAGGGTTGGAATTGTTGCTTAAAAGAATAGCTTGATTAGTAGCAGTTCTACCATTAAAGTCTCCTAGCAGGAGGATATTACCTTTGCTTCTCAAACTGTAAATGTCTTGCTCTAAGCTATTATATGGAAAAAAATTTATCTAGATTGTTTTTCTTATAAAAGGTAGAATTAATAGACATGAAATAACATGTTGCTATATAAAGCTTCTTAGCATTAATGTCAAAAATATTTATGCAAATGCATTGATTGAGAGAATATATCTTATGAAAACGAATGTAAGGAAAAATGTTATTTTATGTAACAAGTTATGCCTCCAATCCTTTTGTGGTAAAATTTCTTGTTACAGACTAACCATAAAACAAATCCTTCTATATTATAAACCTTAAATTCCTATATAATAGTTAATAAACTATATTATTTTTTAATTAATTAATATTATTATTCCTCCTAATAATAATCTCAAATTTAATTAAAATTTATCTTATACATCACATCTCACATATCACATATCACATATCACATATCACATAATTAAGATGTAAAAGTTATCTTAATGATTATAAATTGAATGTGAAACATCTCCTTTACACTGGAGAAGTACGCATGTTCAATCCTCTTAAACCCTTAGAAATTAAACTTTTAAATCAAAACCAATAATTTAACTCATTTACATTTAAAAAAAAAATCTTCCCTAAAACATCCCTTAGTTTCTCCAGGTTAAGAAAAGAATCCTTGCATATACTTAAACTTTGCATTAAGGTTTTGTTGAGTCCTTCGTTGGGGCCTGCATGATGCATGTTTTGGGACTATTCATTATCCCACGTTACAAGGTTCATTTATATCACAAAAATAATTGATATTCATAAGGTTATATTTTTGGTAAATTAATTCTCCCATACATTCCTTTAAATTTGTAAAAGTGGAAGATTCTTCCTTTTTGGTGTTTTAAGAAGATATTTCTAAATAAGTGTACCACAAATAGTGGATTTCCTTCGATAAAGGTATCAAAATATATTGTTTTTTTTGTTATTTGAAATTCCTCATAAAAATATCATTTAAAAAAAGATTATAATATAATTTAATATTATGTGATTTTATTTAATTTATATAAATTTTGAGATCAATTTTCATCTAGTGTTTTAGAGTTGTATATTGTTTTTGGTTTATAATCAATTCAATTTTCATGTAAATAAGGGAAGTGTTTTATGAAGATTCATCTAATATCCATANATGTGATTTTATTTAATTTATATAAATTTTGAGATCAATTTTCATCTAGTGTTTTAGAGTTGTATATTGTTTTTGGTTTATAATCAATTCAATTTTCATGTAAATAAGGGAAGTGTTTTATGAAGATTCATCTAATATCCATACCATCATTTTTCATTTAACTATATGAAGATGAAGTAAAATTATGTATAATGTTTTTGTGGTTTGTAATCAATTCAACTTCCATGTAAATAAATAAGGGGAATGTTTTATGGAGATTCATCTAGTATTGGTTTTTTAAATACAATTAAATTAAATATATATTTAAATGTTTTAAAAGTTTTAAATATTCTTAAAATGATTTATCTTTGTTACATTTTGCGATATTTACCTAATTTCAATACACTTTGTTTAATATATATATAGTTGTTTTTTTAATTACCATCATTTTTCACTTAAATGTATAAAAATGAAGTGAAATTATTTCTTTGAGAAAAACACTCTATTAATTTTATTGTTAAATAAATAAAGAATTAATATATATATATATATATATATATATAATACTTATTATTTTTATTAAAAGACAATAGCATTTACAATGTTGCCTTTACAACACGTTACAAGACCATGAAAAGCTTTATTAGAAGAAAGGAGAGTTCATTCCCCTTTTCACTTTTTTTTTTAACCTCCTTAAGTTACTCACATAAACACATGTAGTTAATTCAAATAGGGAGATATTGTCTTTAGTTATATGAGGTTATTTCTCATACTATTGACAACTGGCTTTGTAAAACAATGGTTGTGAATATNATAAAGAATTAATATATATATATATATATATATATATAATACTTATTATTTTTATTAAAAGACAATAGCATTTACAATGCTGCCTTTACAACACGTTACAAGACCATGAAAAGCTTTATTAGAAGAAAGGAGAGTTCATTCCCTTTTTCACTTTTTTTTTTAACCTCCTTAAGTTACTCACATAAACACATGTAGTTAATTCAAATAGGGAGATATTGTCTTTAGTTATATGAGGTTATTTCTCATACTATTGACAACTGGCTTTGTAAAACAATGGTTGTGAATATTCTAACCTAAGTGATGAAAATTTTATGTCATTCATATATTTATATAATCAAGAATGACTTTTTTTTTTTTTTAGAAAAAAGAAATTCATATGTTTTAGTCAAGTTCAAAGAAAGATAGATGTCGGATATGTGTTATGCATTGACTATAAGATATTTTGAACTTTTACTTCTGAAGAGAATTCAAAAAAATTCTATATCCAATTTAAGAATGATTTTATCATTTTTTCAAAAAATGTTAGAAACTAATTCTTTCTTATCCTTTGCTTTCTTTTTGATAATTTAGGGATTGTTCTCACCGATTAAGAATGAGATCATTGGCATACTTCATGACAATTTATATGTAAATTATGCAAACAAGAAGATTAAATTGGAAAAATACTTTATTTTCTCATCTTCAATTTATTATGAGATTTACAATATATATTATTGCATATTTAGAGATCCCTATACTTTGAGATCTTGAATGCATTTTAAAGACCATATGTATGTTTCCTTTTTCATTAAAGAATTTACTTAGCTTCAAAAGAAGTTGTTACACAACACAAAATCCATCCCCATCTAGAGCCCCTTGTCTTACTACTTTATTATCCAAGCAAATTGGAAGAGATAGATGGATCCTACTCTTTCAAAGGAGCACTCAACATTAAATCTTGTCTACATTCTAGAGAACCTGGTCTACTTAAAGTATAAGTTCACTACATATTAGTTGGTCTTAAGTTCGATCCACCTTGTAGTGTGTGTGCATTGCTACAAGTCCACACACAACAACATGGGTTGAATTTTTATCAATGGTGCGGGTACCTTGTTGAATGCTCCAATGAAGAATTTTGGTCAAGGACCCATATCCACTAGTAATTAGTCTCAAGTTCAGTCCCCCTTACAATGCCCATGCATCACTACAAATCCACATACAACACAATGGGTAGAATTTCTTTCAATGATGTGGGCACCCTGCCAATTGCTCTGATCTAACATTTTGGTTAACAACCCATATCTAAAAGTAGTTGAGGGTAGAATTTCTACCAATGACATAGGTACTCTACCAAATGGTTTTCTCTGTCCTTTTGGTTAAGAACCCATCTCTATAAGTAGTTGGTATGAGTTTTCGTAGTGTTTGTGCATTAGTACAGCCTCACATACAATGCCATGGGTTGAATATCTACCAATGAAATTGGTACCTTGTCAAATGCCTCAATCTAGCATTTTGGTTAAGGACCCTTGTCCATAAGTTGTTGATTGAGTTAAATCACTCCCACGGTGCATATGCATCACAATAACTCTATATACAACTCTATGGATTAGATTCCTACCAATGGCATCAGTATCTTACCAAATTTCTTATTCTAGGTTCATGACCCATATTGATAGGTAGTGGTCTTGAGTTCGACCTCTTTTCCCCCAGGGATGGTGCCTATGCATTGCTTGAGCTCCACGTGCAACATAATGGGTTTAATTTCTACTGATGACATTGGTATCTTGTTGAATGCTCCAATACAACATTTTGGTTAAGGACCCAAATCCACAGATCTTGAGTTTGAACTCACCCCCTGTAGTGGCTATGCATTGTTACGACTCCACATACAACTCCATTGATTGAATTTCTACCAATGACATGAGTACTTTGTAGAATTCCCTAGTGTGTCATATTGGTTAAGGATCCATATCAACAAGTAGTTGGTCTTGAGTTTGATCCCCATACTATATACATGCGTTGTTAGAACTCAACCACATACATCTCCATGGGTTAAATTTCTACCAATGACATGGGTACTTTGTCGAATGCCCCTCATTTAACATTTTGGTTAAGGACCCATATCCACACATAGTTGGTCTTGAGTTCTTAATTATTACAACATATCACTCACTTCTTTTAAACCTCAAATGTTAAGAAAAATCATTCCTCCCATATTTTTTCATAAACTTTTGGCAAAGCTCCAAACAAGTTTTCTTACCCAAAAGAACGAACTAAAGTCTTCAACAATATGTACAATAAGGTAAGAAACTACTTCTTACATAATCAATATAATAGGTTGTGTAATGAATAATTTACTCCCTTAATATCTCACATTGTTCGTGATTTTTGGTTCGCAACAACATATAACTCTTAATATATCATGATCTTTATGTTTATGAGAGTACTCACAAAAACAATGTCCCCCAATTAATATAATAATTAATTAATTGCAAGATTAAATATACATGCCTACTTGCTCAATCTCTCCCTCCCTTTTCTTTCAAAGGTGGAAAAACTTATCATAAGTGATTTGTCAACTGGTAGTGAGGACAACCATAATTGGTTGCTAAGCGCAAATGCAAGCTAACTCATCATTGTTATTCAAGGAAAACCACACCACCTAAAATAACCCAATGGTGGTCCATAATGGGGCAAACATTCACTCCTACTAGATGTCTCTCGGTACTAGGCCATTAACTTGTTTCCTTACATCAGAAGAAGACGAGCTCTTAGCCAACCATAAGCAGTTTTAGGTCTTACTCTAGGACCAAAAGACGATTTCAATCTAGATAGTATCTGCAAGAAAGCTAATATCTCTTATGGTCATCACTAATACTACCTTCAATGAAGGCATGTGTTTTCTAATAACATTTAACCTTACTCCCATGCATGAAACCAAATACTTACCTATTCACAATTTAACCTTTTACCTTAAAAAAAAATAACATATATATAAATAAATATATATTAAAAACAATAAACAATAAAATAAATATCATACATTAACCTCTTTGTAACAATAAAATAAATATCATACTCCCTCCCTCTTTGTAACAATAAAATAAATATCATACTCCCTCCCTCTTTCTCCTATTGAAATTCCCTATGGAATATCAAATTTCATGATTAAACAACTTATTTGTCTTAGTCAAATCCTACATCTAGGTGCCTAGGAGAAAAAATTGTCATTGGCTCAACTCATACATGCCAAATCCCTTTTACAACATAGTTAACCCTTTTAGCATTTTCGATAAATTAAGAAAATCAATAAATAGCTAATTTTCAATCCATCACATTACCATTAGCATTACCATCGCCATCGCCATCATCATCGCCTCTTGCCATCTTCCAATCCCCGTTTTTCATGAATACAGAGTGCAGTGCAGTGCAATGAAATGAATCAATGAATTCACAATTTTCCTGCATGAATTTCTTCTGTTTGTAGTGTGTTTGGGCTGTTGGGCCATAAAAACATTAATAATAACAATGTTTTTGAGGAATGAGGTTAGAACCCAAAAGGTCTAGCATTGCCTGTGGGATTCGAACCTTGATCTTGGGCCTGTAAACCTTTTCTGATCAACATGAAGTTCAACAAAAGCTTTGCTATTCAGGACTCTGCCAGGAAGAGGGAGCTCTCTCAACCTGATAAGGGCCATCCTTCACAGGTAAGGGCACTGTCCCTAAAAACTAACGGCTCTTTCCCTAAAAACTAAGGTGTTATAGCATTTCTGTCACATTTTTAAAGCTTTCTTTACGTATTCAGGAGTTTCCTGTAGTTAATCTTTCATCTGGACCGTGAACTTTTGGGCAAGTTATTGAATTTGGAGCCCTTGGGTATTTTCTAGGCCTTTCTATCTTCTAGAGGAAGTACAACCCAAGTTTTGAATTTGAGTCTTCAAATATTTTAGCCTGATGGGTAGATCTAAAGTTCTGGTTTCTATGTGTATGGAGAAGGCAAATTCACGTTTTTTTTGTTCTGTTTTTATAGCCTTAGGCTTACTGGTAAAGCGATGATAAAGTTGGCACGTTGCAGACTGCAGATGTTTATGATTGAAATGATACGATTTCATTAGTTTTATTGGATTTCTTTTAAATATTTTCCTTTTTCTTTGAGCGACTGGAGGTTATGTGTTAAAGTAGCTTGGTTCTTATGAGCAACCAACGTTTTCACCATGACCAATGAGGTCCACACCGGCTGTTTATGAATTTTTGATCATTATGGTCTATCCATTACCATCCTTACAGTGGCTTGGGAGGTCCAGGCTGTTTACAGATTTTTTATTATTGTTTATCCAATACCATTTAGCTGTTTTAATGATTCCGGTTCACTCTCCAAATCACCTTCCCTTAATAGATCTACCAAAGTTGCTTACAGAGAAGCAGACCTCATTTGTAATTATTAATATTTGAACAAATGATTGAATTATTATTCATTCTGATTTACATACAGCTGTATTCCAGGGTTGGAAGCCAAATCAACACTATTCTATTGGATGGTATATGGATTTTTTTAGTTAGGCAATTCGACTATTTGTTCAAGCTGTTCATTTCGCATGTATTTATACAGTTTTTATTTGGAATATTCCTGTGTGAAATTTCTGTATGGGGACATTTCGGACTACTCAAGCGCAGCCCATCATCAGGATACCGATTTATCGTGATGATGGACTACGCTCGAGTAGTCTGAAACATCGATCTACAGAAAATCTCACGCATTACTATTCCAAAAAAAAATTCTGTAGTTTGAATATTTGTCATATATGAATTCAATGTAATAAAATATAAGTTACAGGTAGTAATTCCTAACCTCTCCCTTTGAACCAGAACGGGCTAGATCTACTGTTTCGGATCTGTTTTCTGCAGTATAAAGCACACTCTCTTTTTGCCTTATGTATTCTTTCCTTTTTTCTTGTATGGCATTTTGGCATTTTGGTGGGCTGGTTACCTGGTATGCCTGGATTTTGATGTGATCATTTTCTTTATAACTTTTTATTTTGAGTTGGTGATGCCCAGTGGCCAAGTATACACGCTGCACCTGTTAGACGCCCACGTTCTATTATGGCGTGCAAGATAATTGCACTTTCTGTCAAGCCCTAAGATATGAAAACTTGCTGGTCTCAGTGCATGGGAAACTCTCAAAAAATCCCTCTGAGCACCTTTTTGTGTAGCACCCGTAAACTCTAAAACCCCATTAGTTAAACCTCTTCATGCCTTGTGAGAACTCAGAAGACAGACCCTAACTATAAAATTTTGCAATAGCTTCAGATATTTGCATAATGGATCCAGTTTGCACATAATATTAAAGGAACCTAAAAGGAATTCTAGAGCATGACCTGGATCAGGGTGTTAGTGGGCTGAATTGATTAAATGACTACATTTCATAGTATTGGGGCCTTGTGGTCACTTAATAAGAAACAAACTAGTTGTTGCTGAAGGAAAAACTTTCTTAAATCTTCTAACTGCTGACCAAACGAGCTTGTCATCAGACAGTTCAAATATCCTGCATCTAATCTCTTTGGTTAATGAGTCTTTGTGCTGGAAACAGTGTTGAACTTAGTCGATAAAATGAATTAACAAATATTTTGTGTCTCTGGAAATGAATTGTGTTTCTGAACCTTAGGAATTTTGCCATATTTGGGTGTAGGAGTTTATAAATTGTCAGCAGACATAAATATACCATATTTTAGTTTTCTTTTTTTTACTTTCCTCCACGACAGTTTGAGGGTTTTGCATGCATAGGCAGGTTGTAATATTCGGTCGTTCCAGCTTTAAATTTCTCCTTGTCTACTGCATCGAAGATAACAGACAGCTCAGTTACTGTATTGAAAGTTTGACTTTCTGTCTCCCATTTTTAAATGTGAGATGGCCTGAAAGGGCTTTCAGCTTTTTGTGTGAAAATTAAATTGAAACCATGAATATTTAGATGTCAAGGTTTAACTCACATAAAGAACAAAGAATCGGAACCATATAAAACATGAGCCCCCGAAGGCAATAAAAACCGAGATTTTTCAGTTTAAAGGTAAATCCATCCACGGGATTACAATCTATTACAGAATGCAGGGGAAATGATTCCATCAGATTCCAGATCAAGAGAAATGAGTGGAAATGTGCACGTACTGTATTGTCTTACTTTGTCAGAAGCTAAACATGTTGACTTTCTTCTTGATGTTAAATCTTAGTTTTATTGAGGGGACAGTTGTGAACCTCCGAAGTTCGAACAATGAAATTATCATTTCCCCTGGCCCCACTCGCGAGTAAACCGGCCCACGAAGGGTGAACCACAATGCTGTTTGCTTGCACAGACAAACCAGCCCACAAGGGGCGACTCTTAAGCACATGCCCTTCAGAGATTGGAACCCTAGTGGATGACTTGAAAAACCACCACCATCACCATTGGATCACAATCCTATTGGCAATGGTGTTGGATATTCATAGACCTTTTGGTAAACCAGCATTAATCTGTTATTCTTTTATTTGTGCTGAAGTTGTTAAATTTTTACCATACTATCAAACATTTGCAAGGATGCGAAATGGACATTTGTTTTTGACTAATGTAAAAATTCTTGACAAGGAGAAATGTATCTGAAATATCAATTCCAATGTTTTGCATACTTGTTTGTATACTCACGTAGCTTAAAGCCTGGGGTTGAGGTTTTATTTTGTACATTTCATTTCATAGCTTTCAACTTTTCAGGTATGGCTCCATATTCACTACAAAATGCAGGGTCTGTTCTCAATATGTCTGAATAAGAGTTGATTCCTGAACGCTTTTAATAAAATTCAACCTGACCTCAGTTGACTAATGGTAATAATACTCTTGTGCAGGCTAGTAAATGTCAAGGTATTACTGGAGTTGAGACCCCTCTAAAAACCACTCAAGCAATGCAATCTTTGCCATTCTTGCCTTGTAAGGGAAAGTTTGAAGATCCGCTGGCAAAGATAAATGAGAAGCATGATACATTTAATGGAAAGAATAGACAATATGGGGCAGTCTTGAACCATCAAGAAACTACAAATGGACATTTTGTTCAATCAATTACCAAAAAGAGAAAACTAAATGATACTTACTCTTCTGCTGCTAGTGAGTGGCTGTCTGGGAGGCATCCAGGTGAACTCGAGGTTGAGAGACAAAGAAAACTAACTAGAGGCAAAGCAGTGGAAGACCAATTAGTTTTTCCCAAGTTTGAACAAACTCAAAGGGATAATTTGCCAAGATATGAAGCAAGTAAGGAACATGTAGTAAAAGCTTCAATAAAGAAGAAATCAAAAAGCTCCAAACACAGAAAAGTCAACAATAACACTGAATATCAAGCTCAATGCATGGTAGGAAGGGCTCTAGAGAGTAATGCTGCTGAGAATAGTTGCAGTTCTGTCTCGAGTAGTGAAAGCTTCATGGCACGGAAGTGCGTAGCTTTTGATAAACACAGTCTTTCTAGGCCTTTGGCTGATAGTTATGATGGGAATTTGGAGTCCTATCCTCCTCATAATATGGTTATGTCAGGAGAGAGACAGGCCAATGAAGTACACAAACTGGAATCTCTTGCATATAGATCTGTACTGAAGGCACTACGTGCCCGTGGATCCCTTGACTGGCAACAAGAAACATTATTGACTGATCTTCGCCTTTCTCTACACATAACTAATGATGAACATAGACTAGAGCTGACACATATGTGCTCTGCTCAAGATGTACAGTTGTAAATTTCTAGAGAGTTGAGTAAAAGCAGATTTGTGAAAATTTTGACGAAGGTTGTTCGTTCACTAAAAGTAGTTGACATTATCAATGGACAGACCGGATTATTCTTTGAGAACTTTTACCTCTCCAGGTGTCCACTAAGCAGCCTTGCAATTTGACATTGCTCAAATTTTCAGGGATGCATATGTATTTCTATGAATCTTCTGCCCAAATTTCTGCAGTTCTGGAACAAGGTTTTATATAATTTTAATTTAATTGTATTTAGATCAATTGTTTTGGGATTTGCACTTTTGGAATACCATTTATTGTCCAGGAACTGGAAGACTGTTACTTTCAGTGGATAGTTCAATCTCTAACTTATAAGCAACCTTGAGACATCATTTTCAGGATTATTTTTGTAGAGTAAGTCATTAATCTATGACCATATACATGAGTATTAGTTGCAACTGACCATTTTCTCACGATTTTGAATAGTCCACTTAGCACTCATTGCATCGGTTGATGCTCACAGGGGTGAAGAAATGGGATTGAAACTAGCAAAATGAATCGCATAGCATCAATTATCACCTCTGGGGCTTGCAGCCAGTAACCGGGACTTCCTGGGTGGTCACCCATCCTAAGACTCCTCTGGCTCAAGTGCACTTAATTGTGGAGTTTTCCCCACAATTAAGCCCACTTAGCTTGCTACCCCATTTGCAAAACCTCAGCAGGTATTGTGCCTTGTGAACTATTCAGTGAGAGCTCCCTTCAATCTTTTATTTAAGCATCAAGGGGCTTTCACAGTCCAACATATGAGATATCTTTTCGGCATTATCTATATAGAGTAAGTAATTAATCTATGACCCATATCCACGAGTATAAGTCACAACTGACCAATTTCTCATGATTTGGAATAGTCCAGTTAGCACTCATTGCATCGGGTGATGCTCACAGGGGTGAAGAAGTGGGATTGAAATTAGCAAAATGAATCGCATAGCATCAATCATCACCTCTGGGGCTTGCACCTGGTAACCAAGACTTCCCGAGAAGTCACCCATCCCAAGACTCCTCTAACTCAAGTGCGCTTAACTGTAGAGTTTTCCCCATAATCAAGCCCACTTAGCTTAACCAAACTCTCTATTCAATTTTCTGCAGTGAAAAGGGAAGGAAGTAAGAAATGTGAATCTAATACTAACAGTTCAAAATTTTTCTTCTTAAACAAGGAATACTTCAATTTGGTGTATTGACTACTGAACAATATCCAACATTCTTTTGTCTATGTCGATAAATCTTATGCATCTCCAGTATTCTTATTATCTTGGTGGTAAATGAGTATGAGGATATTGTTGCTGATCAATTAGTAATTTAGTTTGTGATACTTATATTTTCTATCTTGTAACTAATGGCTGGGGAGATTCCAGGCAAGGGAGTAGTTTCTACAGTAGCCACTCTTTTGGATTGGACTTTAACAAGGTCACATTTGTAGAACTTGGCATGAAATCAGAGGCAGGTTGTTACAAAATCACTATATTCTCGGCAGATTGGTCATGATTTGATGATAAGAACAGAAAAGCTGTTCTGTACAAGAACTTTGGATCGGACTGGCAGGATCAACAGAAGCTTTAATGGTTATTGGTGATAATATCCATGAGTATCACATCATGCTCAACTTTTAGATGTATATACTCAAAAGTACTGTTGATGTTATTGGATCCTATCACTTGTTTCTCTGGGAAAGCCATTATAACTTCCAAATTTTTCTGGATGATACATATTACTTTTATAAATCATGGGGCTCTTTTATATATTTCCTTAACAGTCCCACTGACCTCTTTTGGTCATTTGCGGACATTAATTTAATACTCATGATAGAAAAGTTAGAAATACAGTCTGTATAATGCAAAATTATTGATAGAAAAGTTTTGGTCATTTGCGGACATTAATTTAATACTCATGATAGAAAAGTTAGAAATACAGTCTGTATAATGCAAAATTATTGATAGAAAAGTTAGAAATATTTTAATACTCATGATACTCCAAAAGTTGCTGAAAAGAGTGAAGTAGTTAACATTAAAAGGTTTTCAGATAAAATTTTGTGTTGCTATACATTATTATTGGTGGTACAGACCAGTAAGTAATGCATACATATATCGAAAGCTGTTTCCATGGTTCAAACTGGGGAGTTCCAATTGTTTCCAGATTGGTAGCACTGAAGTTGCAGAATATGCTAGGAATTGAAATTTATTTATAAGCTGACGATTTCTTCCACCTCACCCCCAACTACAAATTTCTTACTTTGAATGAAAGTTCATAAAGATCAGAGTCAAACATATAACCAGAGCTTCTTTTTTTTTTTCAAAATTTTCTGAATTTAAAATGTGTTCATAACAAATAAAGCTCATGTTACTGCAGATAGTGTAGAAAACACAGGTGTTGGATATTGCAAATTCTGAAGGATCATTGCAATAACATAAGTTGTGTCTTCTATACAATGTTTGCATTTGGAACGGACATAATAGTTGACAAGCTGTGAGTCAGTGGAATCATAAGAAGTATGAAGTTAAATCACGATGATCAAAAAGTTGTAAGCAACGAGTGTGGATCTCCTCCCAAGTCATTGTGAGGATTTTGGTGCCTTACAAGCATGGAATTATGTTCGAGGCCGAAGCTTTGCCAATCTAAAATAAGAAAAAAATCATTTTTATCTTAAAATTCTGCAAATATATGACTATGTTTTACAAATAACTTACTTTTAAAATCTAAGAGTTTCACACACCCATACAAAGATGGTGCATATGTATACTCCTGTATTGAATGAAAATTGAATACAAAATACAACATAAAGTCATGTAGCGTGGTTAGATGAGGCACATAATTGTTTATCTATATTATTTGTTGAAGTGACGACTTATTCAAATTTTAGATACGTGCGCTGTTTTTTGGTTAGCTGCCAAAGTTTGGGAATATTGTACATAGAAAACAATCTACACGCTATCTAAGCCTGTGAAAGAACTTGTGTGCAAATATTGTATTTTTTCTCTTCATCTCTATATCCCATCTGATTCCTTTTGTTTGTTGTTCAAAACTATTCTTCACTTAGCATCTTTCAATGCAATAAATTGTAGAGTAGGTATAAAAAGATAAGGATTTTCATGATACTATATATCAAGAAGCACGAGCTTATGGTCTAATGGCAAAATGAAAAATTTATTGAATGCAGGTCTCAAGATCTATTTCTCACAACAACGATTTTCCTGCGATAATTGATAACTAGGCTGGCTGTCTTTTGGATCTTGTGTTCAGAGGGTCTGGCTGTCTTTTGGATCTTGTGTTCAGAGGGTGGTAAGGATTGTACAAGCTATCTACTGTTGGGATTCCTGTGCATAGACCCTTGCAATCAGTTATGTGTTCAACTGCTAGCTACCAGGTAGAGTTGTAATTACATTTAGTGATACAAAGCAATTTATAAATTTTGACTTTGCAAAAAGATGCCAAATTTAGTGTTAGCTGGCATTGTTTTGGTTGTTACACCAAATAAGATTGGAACTTAAGCGGCATTGTTTTGGTTGTTACACCAAACAAGATTGGAACTAGCATGGAACTTAAAAGGTGTGTAAGGTGATTTGAATACTAGGTGTACCTCTTGCTTTCGTTAAAAGGTTTAATTTGAATACTAAGTGAAATGTTAGAAAGTTCGTTTTTTCAAATATATATATTTTTGAATAATATACAATACAGACTAATATATGCATTCTCTATTTTTATCAGTATTCTCCTTGCAATGCAAGGACAAACCAAACATTTTAATACTATTAATAGGAGTTTTTTTAATAATAAACTTTATAAGTTAAAGAATCCTTTACCATACCATAACTACTTCATAATAAACAATTTAACCAAAATATTTTCTTTATTGTAAAAATGTGTTTTATTATGGATTTTGCAGTTATTTATCATGGTGCATTATTGTTGTTTTTAGTTATTCACTTGTAATATAACATAGGAGTGGGGTGATTACCCAATCACTACAAGTAATTGATAATTGAGAAATTGATAATTGAGAGTGTTTAAAATGGAGTTCCAAGTTTAGTATCCATCCAAAATTATGAATTACCATTATGATTAAAGAAAGTTAAGGTGATATTTTTTAACTAAATTCTGAGATAGAAATAAGTTTTTATTAAATTTCATCCCAATATTAATTTAAATGGGTTTCTATATTTTGAAATTGAGTTTTTTGTTGTTGTTGTTAGGATAGTTATAAGAACACAATTTTAAAACATTATAGTAATTTTTTAACTAAAAATTATTATTTTATAAATTAAGATAATTTTTTTCAATAGTGAAACTATGGCCAAACCATGCTTCTACCTTTGAGTGTACCAACTTTAATTTGGTAAACACACACATCACTCCTTATTTGTCCATTTGTAGTATAGATGTATGTTGTTGTGAGATTTGAAGATTGCTTGAAATTGTGAAAAACAATACATTGTAAGTGATAGAGATGGTATTTGGAAGATAGAAAAAATTAAAAAAGGAAATTAGGAAGCCCAAGGGATTAGTTCAACCGGTTTTGGCTAATGTTGTTGGGCATATAGCTATGGGTGTCAGTTTGAATTTCTCTCGGTAAAGCACACTAGTCTACACCAATGGGGGTAAAGCACACTAGTCTACACCAATGGGTTTACTAGGGATGCAATCCACAAATGTGGGGAAGCATCGCTTGGGCTTTCTTGTGAGATTTTCCTTGGAAAAAATAAAGAAGGAAATTATATAAACTTGCAAACTCTATTAAGTATGATATAATTATATATAAATAGTTATTTTAGTTTTGGATAAAGGTTCTAAAAGTAAAACATATTTTGATTGGGAAATGAAGGCATTGTCTAGTTGGAAAAGTGTTCACATTGTAGATATTTCTGGAGGTCTATCATTATGATTTCCACGTGCAATAGTAATAACTAGGTTAGGTATCATGTAGTAATATTGACATGGTCCCTCATGAGGGTGACGGTGGACAAATTTTCACACCTCCAAGCCCCCACCCTACCCTCATCCTTATGAGGGACCAAGTTAAGCATCATTTAGATTTCAAATGCTTAGAGGGCAATAGTCAAATTAGCTATTGTTTATAATTTTGTGCATGGACTTTTTGCTATAGTGCATACTATGTGATCTTAGCACACTTCAATATAGAGAGATCTCAAATTGTGGATATATGTTGATTGATCTATGCACACCTTCACTCCACACCCCATCCTCGTGAGGGACCATGGATCATTTATATTTCAATTATTTAAAGTGGGATAGTCAAAATAACTATTGTTTAGAACTTTTTGCACGAGAAATTTACTATATACTATGTGATCTTTGCACACTTAAATATATAGAGATCTCAAATTGTGGATATTTGTTGATTGAGCAAATACATAATCTTACCCAAGAATTATGTGTCTTTATAACTTGGGTTTTCTAATAGTAGAAAACATTCTATTTCATATATGACTAAGATGTTCTCAAATTTAATGAATTGTTAATAATTTAATCAAGTTAACATTTTATTTTTAGGCTTCAAATAGATGTTCAAAGGTGCAAAAATATGATTATCCTTTGTTTTATAATCTCAAAAGATATTTAAGATTTGTCATAGATATCTTAAGTTTTATCTAAATAATTGGAGAGAAAGCCTTGATTGGTGATATAAGACTACCTAAATAATGTAATATGTTAAGAAGGCATAGTATATGAATGATATAAAAGGAGTAAGTTATACTACATAAGTTTTAAATAATGTAATATGTTAAGAAGTCATAGTATATGAATGATATAAAAGGATTAAGTTATACTACATAAGTTTTAAGTATTGCCAATTCATAGAGGGTACACTATACACATCATCCATCATGTTCTATAGCGATTGAAATTGATTAATTACACATTCATTTACAAATTTATAATTCCAAATTTGTCCGTAGCAAAGAAAGTTAATTGTTGACATGACCATGGTTTCCATTGGATTATATGCTTAATAAATAATATATTTTAGAGGGATTATAGGCATTGGTTTTGATAGGACTAATTGAAAATAACATTTCATTGTATTAACAATCTTTGACTC
Organism: Picea sitchensis; assembly: GCA_010110895.2. Classification (NCBI taxonomy): domain Eukaryota; kingdom Viridiplantae; phylum Streptophyta; class Pinopsida; order Pinales; family Pinaceae; genus Picea; species Picea sitchensis. Next base: position 76,032 of record SNQJ01S0015620.1, on the reverse strand, counting down.
ATTAACATAGTTGAGTATACTTTCAGGCATGTATAAGTGAACTTCACTCCAAAATAGATGTAATATCGAAGCATTTAGACCATATATTTTTTTTATCATTGGTGTTCATGTATTTGTAAGGTTGTTACCTTTTTAGCACTATTAGGTTCTAGTTTCTTACCAATTGTTTATTGTTGTAGTAACCTCAATTTATTGAATTCATTATTTTGTTTAATTTTATATTTTTTCTCTAGCCAAGTTTCCTATTATAATGCATCATGCCCTATTAGGCTTTCAATTTATATTTCTTTTACTTGTGTAGATTTAGGAGGATAGAGAGGAGAGTATAATTGTGTGTAGATTTAGGAGGATAGAGAGGAGAGTATAATTGTGGGAAAAAAAACTAACTTGGGGATATGTCACCATAGTAAGAAAGTATTGTAGACATTATATAAATAACAATCACAAGCCAAAGATGCCCCCCACAAGGCATGGTATTGAAACCATTGGCAAGGTTAGTACTAAATTGAGGAGTGTGTATATTCATCAACTGTGGACTTGCACCCCAAAGCTAGAGTTTCAATTAGCAAAGCTTTTGGTGTAGGTAATGCCTTATAAACCATCTTTGTCTCACAATTGCTATGCATGTGAAATTATTCACACACACACAATTAAAACATGTTCCAAGGTATAAAATCCATTACAATATGTTTCATAGTTGAATAATCAACTTCTATTGAAACTAACTGGGCACAACTCTTGGGCTGAAATTCTTCATGCATGGGGACAAATTCCTCTGATTGTTGCATGTAATGTTCCTTCACATCAAGCATCAAGGATTTCATGCACTCTTTTTAATGTTGTAGTCAAGTGCCTCTTTCCTTATTAGCATCATCATCATTGAAAGACAGAACAATATATCTTATCCTCACATCCTCGGGAACTTCTTAGGCTACTACAACATTCTCTATGGGATCAATAAGGAAACATATCAAGCATGGGAGGAGAACTGCCTAGGCAAATTCCACTTACATTACCAACTCTTCCCTTCATGGCTTCATAGCTTGTCCACTCGCATGGACTCAAACCTTGCTATGTAAGATAAATCTCTTGCAACCTAGGATAAATCAAAACCATGGCTCACACATGTCATCCATTTGTTGCTCCACATAACACTAATCATGAACAAAGCATATTTTAGAGCAAAAATAATTGGGTTTGGTAAATTTTGGTTAGGGAACCTTACATCCTTTCTTCCTCTTGCACTAACATATAAGCATTGGTTCTTTGTGGCCCCCCTTGTGATTTTTTTCTATGTAATGCCTTCTTAATTACAAACTTATTCAACAAAACAAATAAAGGAATATCCTTCTTGAGGATTATCTACCTTATATAGCATTTATCCACGTGGGGGAAAGAGAAACACAATGGAATTGAGTAATGCTTAACTACTCTTCAAATAAAGCAAAAAACCCACACTATATGTGTTTGCAAACCTTGTTGAGGAGGTCGAGCTAACTAGTTTATCTATGAAAGGGATTATAAAAAGTGGCGTTGGGTAAATGCGTTATTAAAATTTTGGTATGCTTGTTTAACCATAGACAATGCCACATCATTGTCACCCAACCATAGGCATCCACATATGCCACCCCCGAGCACAATAACCTTTTCTTAGATGGTTTGATTCCGACAAGTCCACACTAGAACCAACAGATAAACCCTAACCAAAAATACCACTACTGTAGCAACAACACAATACCAAGAGAGCATACATCTACTAATAGAAGCGCACCTTTACCAAGAGAAGCACACAAGAGGGATACCAGAAAGACTAAGATTACACCATGGCAACTAGTCCACCACCCTCTCCAAACATGTGCCTCCTTCTGCTGCAACTGCAGCTGGCGCAGGTACAACTCCTCAAACTTGTGCCCTCCTTCTGTTGAGTGAGTGTGTGTCAAATGAGCCAGTGCATGCCTTTATTTATACTAGTCTGTCAGGTGACTTTTCCAGGTGGGGTCGACTTCTCTTTCTGGGGGTTTTCTATTTCTTTATTATTACTCTCCTTGGGCCAACTTCTCTTCTGGGGTAATTTCACATATGTTTAATGGTTCTCTTGCTTCCAGAATATTCTACTCTAAGTACAAATGTTACACTTGGAGGTTAATACCTCCCGCAGCTACCAAAACATCAACACTCCCTCTTAGCTAGGGAGGTATTAACTAAGATGTTTTTCATGTAATGGTCTCAAACACATCCATCCATATCACATGGCATGGGAAAGACTCACATGGTCTTGTAGACCAGTCTATAGGTAGCATCACCATAGCCACACATGCTATATGATGATCAAACAGATCATGTCTCAAGTAGCATGGCCACATGACCATCTCATGATAAAACATATCATGTAACAAGTAGCATAGCCACACATGATATTTCATGATCAAACAGATCATGTCACAAGTATCACCATCATAGCCACACAGGCTCTGTCATAGTCACACACACACACTATCTGATGGTCATGTCGCATTCATGCATCTGGGGCGTCATCAACACATGTAGCATCTCTCTAGTGGGCACAACCTCATCGTCCTCTCAGACCTTATGTCATTACATGGGTTTCATCTAGCTCACATAGAACTAGGCATCTATCTCATACAGAACTAGGAAACCATCCAACTCACACATAATATGGAATATGCAGTTGAGCTAGTTTACACATAATTGTGCTAGTACCCAATCCAAACAGAGTCTGGGCAATTGCAACTCACCAGCTCACACATAATATGGCATCTAGTTCTCACATAGGATCATCTAGCTCACTAACACATAGTTTGGATCAACGATCACTCATGTACATAGGGTTATCTAGCTCACTAACACGGATTCTGGATCAAACGACCACTCATGTACATAGGGTCATTCAACTCACTAACACAGAGTCTAGATCAAACGACCACTTATGTAGAACTAGCCCTTTTAGTTGTCGCACTAGGCATCCAGCCAACAATGACTGGGCATCTAACCATGAGGGTTAGGCAATGTAGTGTGCACACACTACCCATCTATTCCAAGGCTAAGAAACACCTCCAACCACACAGGTTGGCCCTCCAGCTTGAAAATATGGGAAACTCGACCTCCCTGAAGGATTCACGTCTACTGACCTTGTGCGAGGTCATGGTGACTGGTGCCATAGTCAGTAACGTGCCTGTAAATGACCACCTGTTGTTGCCACAATCTGCAAGCTACTGCCCCAAGAATCACATATGTGACTCATCACTCCCTCTTACGAGGGACATCCTTCTCGACCACACCAAGCTTGTCTCTGAAGTACACAAACTTCACCCTTGAGAGAGGCTTGGTCAACACATCTTCTATCTTCTCATCTATAGAGAGATATTGGAGCTTCATTGCTCCCTTTTGCACCATATCTATGATATAATGGTATCTGATCTCGACATGCTTGGACTTGTCATGAAACATTGGGTTCTTTGACAACTTCACACAACTCTGGTTGTCGCACCAGATGCAAATCGCCTCTAACTTGAGATCAAGCAATCTTGCAAGCAACTTCTGAAGCCACACTGCTTCGTTGCTAGTTGAACATGTTGTTATATACTTTGCCTCAGCCGTACTAAGTGCCACACTAGTTTGCTTCATGTTGAACCATGAGATCATAGTTGATCCCAAACTGAAGCAGTATAGCTTTGCAGGCTTATCTCACGATCCAAAACATATATGAGTCCATAGTCAATTGTACCTTTCAGGTACCTCAACACATGCTTTGTTGCAACCAAGTGAACACGTCTTGGTTCAACAATATACCGACTCAAAGCGTTCACCGCAAAACATGTATTTGTTCTAGTGTTTGTCAAGTACATCAACGAACCAATCATATGTATATACATGGTGGCATCCACTGTCTCTAAAGATGTATCACTCAATAACTTCAGATTCGTCACCATCGGTGTAGGCAACCAATCCCAGGCTCANCATGTATTTGTTCTAGTGTTTGTCAAGTACATCAACGAACCAATCATATGTATATACATGGTGGCATCCACTGTCTCTAAAGATGTATCACTCAATAACTTCAGATTCGTCACCATCGGTGTAGGCAACCAATCCCAGGCTCATCAAAATAACTATATGGCATATCCTGCCCTGGGTGCCTACCTAAACCCGTACAAAGCTTTCTTCAATCTACAGACATGAGATTCCTTCTCATGTATCTTGTGGATGCTCTATGTACACTTATTTTGACTACCGGAGAAAGTTTCTCATCATAATCTTCTCCCTCTTGCTGGGATAATCCTCTGGCCACAAGTCAAGCTTTGTACATCTCTATGTTGCCATCAACAACATGTTTGATCTTGTATATCAACTTGGAAGTCACCACTGACTTCTCTTCTGGTCTTAGAACCAAGGCAAAATCCATATCCCAGTCCTTTTGACTGACTTCCTCCTCTGTCATTGAAATAAGGGAATCTTCCCATAAGGTATCATATCTCCTTGAAGCCTTTGAAGATTTGATCTAGTCTCCTCAACTCATGGCATTTGTCTGTCAATCCTGGAAGACGTCTCTCTCTCCCATCTAAATTTGAGGAGGAATACTTTCTGAATGAATGTCTCTAAGCCATTGACTCTCTTTGAGATTAGGCTCACTCTAAGTCTCCATGCTCTCTCTGAAGCTTGACTCCCTCTGAGTCTATATAATCTTCGGAGCCATCTGCGACCTCTGTGTGTGATGATTTCCTCTGAAGTCTCCTATGAATGGTCTTGGGAGGTTGCTTCTCCCTAATTGATCGTGAGGGATGACTTCCTCTAAACTCTAGCTCTTACTGATCTGGTATTTGGTGGGGCTGCCTGCCTCATCATTGGTGGAGCCATTTGCTCCTCATGATATGGCTTATCAATGATATATATCTTTGCATCCTGCAAAGTGCCACGAGACCATGTTGGTCTCTTCCTAGTTGTTGCAACGATTCTGGGTAGACCCTTCTGGCTCTACTAACTCTTCCTGACAATCTGAAGAGTGATCAACTGCACTAGAGGGATCTGTTCAGTCATCTTTGGAGCCTAAGTCTTGTCCTTACAATCAATCTCCATATGAGATACTGTGTATCTCACAAAAAGTACCCTTCTTGCCAAAAGGTTTTAACTTCATCCTTTTTTTTTGTGGTACATGGATGTATGTGGCCGTGTATACAACTTATTATCTGGATATTCTACTCCATGTCTCAAACTAGAGACCATCTAATATGTTGTCTCTTGTAACCGTCACTATAGCTTCCCTCAAAGTTATCACTTGTGACCTGCCCAGAACAAGAAACAAGAACAACAATATCTCCATGGTAACCTCCATAGAATTTACAAGATAACCTGTCCAAGACAAGAGCAACAAGAGAACAAATATTTCCAATATAATAGTGTTTTCATAAGAAAATATCTATGATAACAAAAATACAATTTCATGGTAATCGTCATAGCATTACCAAGGTGACCTGTCGGGAAGCAAAACAAGAAATATCTCCTAGAGGAGATGTTCGTTCATCTTGCAAACACATACAATAGGAATTTATATCAATAGTACTCACATGCTACCAAGTATTCATTGTACCTAGCAGTAATAGTACCTTTCAAAGATTGTTGTCACAACTATAATGTTAAATTACTTGTAATGTAGCAATTATCAAACTTGATATGTGCAAATTGGAAACTTATCAATTTAATCAATCAAACCTGGAACCTAGAGTTTTATCTTCAAGAATGAGTGTTGTTGCTTTTCTTACGACTCTCCTTCACTCAAGATGACAAATATTCTCTCCAACTTGTCCCTTGTACTAAGAAAATATGCTTTCTTGACATAAATCTGTGTTAGGGAATATAATGCAAATAAAATCTAAAATATCAACCTTAATCAATCTAATACTTTGACTAAAGTCAACTTATAGCTTTAACTTTGACTAGAGGTTAGTATAATAGTCATAACTTCAATAAATCAAAATACAACTAGATGTTCATAAGATCACAATAATGTCATAACAACTAGAGGCATATCAAAGAAATCAAACATGGAGTGCATTGTTCATCTAAATGTGTTGGATCTGAGATCCCTCTAGATCTACAATTGTTGCTTGGACAAAAGATCCCTTCTCCTACAAATACCCTCAAGATAGTGATATAGTTTAAACATATACAAGTACATACTCCGGCAGGAGCGACAAACAACGGAAAGCAACGACGATTCCTAAAACTTCAAAGTGATCCAACTTGCAATCTGAATGTAGTTGGAGATGCGCAATGGTAAGGCGCACTAGGACAACCAAAAATTAGGCCCAACTCTTCATTGAAAGTTCCCAACGAATTTGGGTTAGGGATTGTTGTTGCTGCAAAACCAAAAACCCTAACTGTCGGAAGAATGGCTAGCGAGTTGATCTAGGGTAAGAATAATTTCAGCATCCTTTCAACAAGTTATCAAAAAATTCATTGGATCATAGGAATTGCAACTGGTACTGAAACTGGTGTTGCAACTGACACTACAACTAGTGCTGCAACTGACACTATAACTGGTGTTGCAACTGGCACTGCAACTGGTGTTGCAACTAGCACTGCAACTGGTGTTGCAACTAGCACTGCAACTAGCACTGCCTCATCTCCCTCTGGCTCTTCAACTTCTAAAGATTGTAGATTTGATCTGGGTAAAATATGTGCCCTCCTTAGGTGACCTTCTTAGTGGGATTAGTAAGTGCTCAACGAGCTTGACGATGGGGAAAAATGAGGATCTTCCTTCCAGTGGTTAGACTGTTATGAAGGAAACCAGCTCTGATACCATGTTAAAATTTTGGCATGCTTTTTTAACCATAGACAATGTCACATCATTGTCACCCAACCATAGACATCCACATATTCCACCCTCGAGCACAATAACTTTTTTCTTAGATAGAATGAATCTGACAAGTCCACACTAGAACCAATAGATAAACCCTAACCATAAATACCAATGTTGTAGTAGCAACATAAGACCAAGAGAATGTACCTCTACTAATAGAAGTGTACCTTTACCAAGAGAAGCACACAAGAGAGACACTAGAAACACTGAGATTACACCATGACAACTGTTGCACCACCCTCTTGAGAGTTGTGCCTCCTTCTGCTGCAACTGCATATGTTGCAGCTACTACTCCTCAGACTTGTGCCCTCCTTCTATTGAGTGAGTGTGTGTCAAATGAGCCAGTTCCTACCTTTATTTATACTAGTCTATCATGCAACTTTTCCAAGAGGGGCCAACTTCTCTTTCTGGGGTTTTCTATTTCTTTATTATTATTCTCCTTGGGCCGATTTCTCTTCTAGGGTAACTCCACATTTGCTTAATGGTTCTCTTGCTTTCGGAATATTCTAATCTTAGTACAAAGGTTACAATTGGAGGTTAATACCTCTTGCAGCTACCAAAACATCAACATGTGCACCCAACACCAAGAATTGCATTCACACAATCAATTTACTATGGCACTAAGCATAATTGTAGTGTGCACAAGTTTTGGCTACTAAAAACCAAGGCATGAACTCACTAATATTTTTTCAATTAAACTAGTAGTATGAAATCTTGATTGTTCTAATCAAGAAACCATCTACTAACCCATATCATGCCATGAATTCCTTCACTTAATAGTCATAACTAAAACAACAAAGAATTTGCATAGTTGTAACTTCAAACGTCAATAGGTGTTTCCAATTAATCATTAATCGTCTCAACACATCGAATGATAGAAGCATAAACATAGAACAATTGCACTCGAATTTTGCAGTTTGATGGAAATTAGCTTGGCCTTGCACTCATTCGAGCCAACTTTCTCCATGGGAATTTGTGCAACTCAATCAGCTCCCTCCCAACCAACATGCTTTCAAGTTATAAGGAACCCCTCATGCAAGAGTTCTAAGCCTAGCTCACATCTCGAAGGATCTAACATTCACATAGTCCTAACTCACAATCTAATCCCATGCCCCTCTTTAAGTAAAGGAAATATAGAAACATAATGACACCATCAAAGTGATTGTCTGACCCCAATTTGCCACCATATGGATACCCCATTGTTCTCCCCTTTGGCTCCTCACACTATTTTATAGTTGAAGGAGAAATTTTCTCTTTGTTATTTATTTAATAATATAATTTTCCCAAGGAGACATGTGTCCCAAGTGTCCCCTACGCTTTCATCTTTTGCATGGCTTAACAAGTGTCACATTGACATTACTCCCTTTTTAACAAGTGTCCTTTCAACATTTACAAGTGTCCTCACCTTTTTGCATGCTTTACAATTGTCCCTTATTCTTTTTAATAATATTTTCTCATAAGTCAACAAGTATCTTTTATTTATTCAAATTTATTTATTTACAAGTATCATTTAGATAACATATTCCCCTTAATGTTCCTAGGCTATAATTTTCTAGGTCAATGATATTAATGAAAGGAGTGGACACCTAGACCACTTTCAATATTCAACACACACACACACACACACACACACACACATGAAAATGAAATGGACACACACACATGAGAATTAAATGGTCAGTAGATGAGTGACATGTACATTGGCAATGCCAATTTGGGGCACACACATACACACACGAGCAAATGAGAATGAAATGATTAGTATAGGAGTCACATGTACACTAACAATGTCAATGTGGGGCTTGATGATAATTGAGTATTCCCTAGATAATTGTACAAAACCACACACACATTTGCCAGCGTTACATTACAATGTCAAATGAAATATATTATCATATCAATATCACTATGCTCCATGTAGATCAACAATTTCTACATAAACTGTACTTGTGCCACATAGGTCACACTTGCACCATGTTGGAAGCACCAACATTAGAAAACAAGAGAATGACTACTTTGTGAATGTAACCAGAGATAACATAGAAAAAATGAATGGTAAAGGGGAGGGTAGACCAACCCTTTTCATTAACTTCATTAGTATGTATACATGGCTTGTTTCACTTAGGGTGGTTATATCCATGGTATAACTCTTATTGACACACAACCTAATCTATTTGTTCATACATATTACTTTATTACTTAAGTCGCTTTATAATCTTTTGTTCACCTAAGTCATTAGAAACACAAGTCACTTTATACTATAATGACTTATTACATATTTGAAATGATGCAATAAAGAATAAACCCCTCAACATCTCCCTTTGACTAAAACACTTACTTCGTCCCCAAAGAGACTACTCAGCAACAACCTAAATCTTTTCTCTTGCCAAAGTATCCTCATTGTGCACCAACAATGCATACTAGCTTACATATGTAAATCAACTACAATCGTTGTCAATTGGATAGGGAGATGCATATATACAAGTCTTACAATGACTTGTTACTCCTTAGCTTCAATCTTCTATCCAATAGGTGTGTTAAGTACATTGAGCATAAATCAATTGCACAATCTTGGCAATGCACAATAGTAGAGTATTGTTTTTTCTCTATTGTTACACCATCAAATCCTTTATTGAATTGATTTCCTCTTCTAATTGGCCTCCAAGGTCACTACCTAGGGGACTATTCTCTCCAATCTATGCTTTGGGGCATTCAAACATTCAAATCTTGTGTTATCTTCTCATGCTTCTTCTTAACAGTATTTGTTTATATGTCGTATTCAATTGTCAAACTCATGAATGCCTTCTCATATCGATGTAGTGAGGGCTTAGAATTTGAAAACTCTATGATTATGGAAGAAAGTCTTTTTCTATTATTGTTTTTCATCAAGATGTCATGTTTTATTTGTATTGTTGCTCCTACTCTCATCTTCTATGATGTAGTTATTGATCAATTTGAACTTGCTCTTCTTGACTCTTCTCTTATGCTAAGTGCCCCCAACTATAGTTGAGGTCTCTCTCTATGAGGTATAAATATTTGAGTCCTCTAGTAGTCCCTCCTAATTTGGCTGCTATAATGCTTCTAAGGAAACTTCTTCACATAATCAACAACGTTTATCATGCCTAGAGGCCTTTTGATTTGTCCACTTGCTTACATATCTTTGTTAGGATCAAGGGTCAAGTGGATCTACTATCAAATTTTTAGTTGGAATGTTTCATACTCAATTAACGGTTGGTCTATCAACTCTCTCAATATAATCATTATCTCAAATATCTATTGAAAATGATTTGCTCTTACTACTTGGTCAAAATGCATTGAAAATGATTTGATCTTACTACTTGGTAAAAATGCATTGAAAATGATTTGATCTTACTATTTGGTCAAAATGCATAAAAAATGCTTCAATCTAAATGCATTGAAAATGATTTGGTCTTACTACTTAGTCAAAATGCATTGAAAATGCTTCAATCTTACTACTTGGTCAAAAGGCATTGAAAATGATTCAATCTTACTTCTTAAGTCAAAGTATTGTTGCTTAGGGGTTGCACTTGTTCTTTTGGATCTTCAATCTTCAAAGTCCTCAATCATCTTTTTTCAGGTCTTTTGCAATCTTCAAAAACTCTAAAACTTCAATTTTGTAAGGCATGGAAGACTCAACTAACTTGACTCTCACTTTACTTAGAACTTGAATCAAACTTGACCCATTACATTAAGACTTGTACTTGACTTTGAATCTCTATCGTGTGTCCATGACTTGACTCTACTAATTTTCTAGACTCCACTAACGTTTGAGACTCTTCAAGGCTCAACTTCTTCTTGCATAGGGATTCTGGACTTTACACCTTGAGACTCTAATTCTTTCGTGTCCACAACCCAAGAAACAACCTTACTCTTAGTAAGTAGTTTGATAAGTACATCAATGTCTATTACTCTTNGAAGACTCAACTAACTTGACTCTCACTTTACTTAGAACTTGAATCAAACTTGACCCATTACATTAAGACTTGTACTTGACTTTGAATCTCTATCGTGTGTCCATGACTTGACTCTACTAATTTTCTAGACTCCACTAACGTTTGAGACTCTTCAAGGCTCAACTTCTTCTTGCATAGGGATTCTGGACTTTACACCTTGAGACTCTAATTCTTTCGTGTCCACAACCCAAGAAACAACCTTACTCTTAGTAAGTAGTTTGATAAGTACATCAATGTCTATTACTCTTCAACATTGATAAAACAAAAATAATATAAATTAAATCCTTAGATACATTCTTCCCAACTTTGGATGATTATATGGCATTCATATGCTTAATTCTTGGAGGCTTTGACTTGTGACTTGCATCTTCATAAATTTCAAATTACTAACCCTACAAAGTTGCATCATGACTCATAGGCTCTTTTGAAGTAATCAACAACACAAGTTTTTTTCAGAATCATTAATATAACAATATTTCCTTAAGTTAAATGATATCACTGATTATATAAAACTTAGTGTTATATGTTTACTCATATGAATAAACATATAACACTAAGTTTTATATAATAGGTGATATCATTTAACTCCATCTCTATTAATGTCTTGATAATAATCAATACATGTTTTTTTCTTGGGCCACCATCACTAGGGCTCTAAGGATTAAAAATATTCTATATGACACTTTCATGGATGGAACAATCATCAACGAATAACACAAGTGGATTATCTTGGAACACTTATGAATATGTCACTGTGTGGGTTCTTATTTTACATGTCACTTCAATTGGATGCTCTTTTTCTTAGTTAGGTTTCACTATTGGTGTATTCTTTTTGGTTGCTCTTTTCCATTCATTGATGAACTACCTATAATCACTTACTACCATTGATGGGATTGATTACATTTTTTTGTTTAGTAAATCAATTATCTTTGCCACAAAATTATCTAATTAAAACTCAAAACTAAAACTCTAACACTACTATTTTATTGCTTTCCTTTGTCACAAAATTATCTAATTAAAACTCAAAACTAAGACTCTAACACTACTATTTTATTGATTTTCTTATAGAAAAAAAATCATAATACCTTTCAATGTCTTTCTCTGCCTTTCTCAAAAAGTCCAAAAACTTTTTTCCCATATAAAATTATCCTCACCTTTCACATTTCAGGATCTTACATAATTTTAAACCCAAATACATTTACTAATTTCCTTGCCCCTCAAAGCTTGAGCATGCATAGTATCCCATCCCTATAAATTTCACCCAATAAGCACAAAATAATAAGGTATTATAGGTTCTATGAAGGGAAGAAACGTCTTTAGGATTTCATAAGATTGAATCAAATTTTAAGGACAAAACCGACCCCGCGCCCATACCCATCGGGGTCTGCACTGCAGGAATCATGATTACAGGAGATCGCCCAAGCTTATATTCGACCTCACCCCAAGCTTACAAGCAGTTCCAGATTAAGCAAGCCAAGAGCAGAAGAAG